>VDFB02256132.1:62980517-62995517 GCA_007258455.2 Sequoia sempervirens | reverse complement strand
AGAAAGGAAAACAATCTACCCCCTAGCCACTAGCGTGCACGAGGTGGACCCTAGAAAAGAAGAAAGAATCATCAATAACAAGCATAAAATAATCATTAAACAATTAAAAACACCCTATAGTTTCTCTAGGACACTTGGGCCAATTTTGGATCGGAGGGGTCTAGACACTTTAGCCATTTTGGGATGCTTTATGACATTTTTGGATAGGGTCCTAAAACCTCCTAGAAATGTGAGAAAAATTATATAAAAGTAAAAATGTAAAGATAAAGCAAAGAAAAATGGACTCACAGTACCAAAGCACATTGGATGCCACCTCATCTCTCAAAATAGTTAGCCTAGGAGGCTGGTACGATTGTCGGCTTGACATTTTCACTCACTCTACAACAAGGTAAATTGTCAAAAGGTAAATGTCAAAATGATAGTTATAAATTTGTCATTTTCACTCATATATAATATATTCTATTAAAAGTAGTATATTTTTACTCTAAGTACATTCCATTCAAATCAACATATTGGGGGCAAGCGAACTCCATTTTCAATGTCGTTGTTGCATTGGATTGGTCGTTCTATCCCTAATCTTATCCAATTTCTTTTAATATGTGGTGTTGTAGACTCAATACCCTATTGTAAGAATTTACATCATCAATCAAAGAAATTTGATGTGATTAGATTACTACCCTAATTCCACCTCCATAAAGCAAGAGAAATCAAGGGACATACATCTACCCTCGAATCTGATTGTTTGTAGAAGTTTAGTTTTGGATGTCTAACAAATAGGTTTTGCAGGATGCAGTTCCTAACATTATGGTTTTGCAAAAGGCTATAGTGGGGGCTTCATTCTCCTTGTTTATGGAAAATCCATGTGATTATCCTTTTTATAGTATGATCTAAGTCCTTTAGCTTGCATATACATGTAGTGTCATATGGCTGCTAAAGTGGGGGCTAAATGTAGTGTAGAAAATTGTACTCCTTTCTATGTGATAGTACAATTTCACACTTAAGTTGGACCTATTTTAGTGACCTCAATTTTATGAATTTTATCCTTCATAAATAGGCCCCTAAACCCCTTTATTATGCATCCTAAGGCCAATTTTAAATATTTTTCGAAACTACAAAAGGCATTGAACAAATGCATTTAATTAAATTAATACCCTGAAATTAATGGATCCTGATAATTTAGGTCAGGGCCCATTTGCCCTTGGGAAAAATGGTCCCATTTAAGATATCAAGTTCAAATTTTCAACATGTTTTTGGTGGCATTTCAAAGTCCTAAATTCAAGTTTTAAGTGGTGGCCTTTTGGATTTAATAATTGAGAAATTAGAAAGGAAGCCTATGAAGCCTAGCCTTTTCACCATTTTACACTAGGTTGAGAAAGAGATCAAGAATTTATTCACAAGATTTGCATTCAAGGTCAAGGAAAACATTTAAGAAAGAAAATTGGAAGTCTTGGAGCAACATTTCAAATTTTTTTGTAGGTCTTCAAGCTCATTTTGTGAAGATTGATCAAGCATTGTTCATGATTGAAGATTGATGCCTATGATGGATTCTAGGTTTTGGGACATACAGCTAGCCATTTCCCTTTATCTAATGACTTGTTTCCTATCGATCCCATCTTCTATCTTCATTCTACTAGCTGCCTAAAGCAAGGTATAATCAAATTTTTGATCTATTAGGGGATTTGACTTCTCCTAACTAGGTCTTGTGTTCACCATTCAAGTTCATTTAGGGATCTTATTCTAACACACTTGAATAGGGTTTCTTTGCATGTTAGCTTTAAAAAATCTTATACACACTTAATATTAGGGCTCACACACATTTTTAGATTCCAAATCTATATTTTTCATCAAGGTTTAATTACTAAACTTGGGGTTCAATTGAGGCAAACCCCCATACAAACAAACCAAAATTTTTAGTTTTTGATGTAGGTACAGATCCAATAGCAAAAATTGAAAGGTACAGGCTAGAAGAGCAGATCAAGAGCTACAAACCCATATTTTGAATTTTCAAAAAACCCTCGCAGGACCCATTCACCCTAGAGCGAATGAGTCTCATAAGACACTCAACAACATGTTGGTGAAAGGTGCAAAAATACTTAACCTTCTCATATCTGCCAGAAAGTTGTAGGTTTCGTTAGATTAAGGTTTAATCTATTGATTTCAATTATTACTTTGCATTTTTGGGTTTATTTACTATTTGTAATCTTTCTCCCAAAATTGTTGTTTTAGCAGATCTTCCTCGTCTTAGATCATAAGGAAAACAACAAGATCTCTTTCAAAGTTGACTCACCTATGGGCCAAAAGTCAACCTTGGCTCAAGGGATCTCTTTTTCCTAATGAGATAGAGGGAGATAGGTGCATTATACCCCATTTTTTCCTTTCTATTTATAGTAAATTATTGGTGAACCCCCATTTGAATAGAAAGAACTCTTCTTCCTTCATTTCAGTAATAACACTAAGGTCATCATGTAGTAGGATCACTGCAAATGATTATTATTGGTTTCAGTTTAGGTTTTTCTCCATAAACATATATTATTAGTTTCTCAAGTTTCTTTGGAACACCAAAAATAACAATCATGTTGATAGATTCATTATTGTGTTTAGAAGAGGTATTTGAAAGAGATTTGGAAGAAGTGGAGGTAGATGAAGAAGAAATTAAAGTAGAATATTTAGAACAATGTTTTTTCTTGAAAATAATTAAGTTTGTTATCTAACATATCAAAATTTTATTTAGAAAATATATTATCAAATGCATGAGAGGTTTGGAGGAAGATGTTTGACATTTTTGGATGACATGCATTCACCAAAGTTTATAAATAATAAAAATGAAATAAAAAAGTTAAAGAGATTGAAACTAAATAATATTTGTCTTACAAAAGTTGGGCTCACCAAAATGTAATGTAAGG
The DNA here is from genome assembly GCA_007258455.2 of Sequoia sempervirens. Taxonomy (NCBI): domain Eukaryota; kingdom Viridiplantae; phylum Streptophyta; class Pinopsida; order Cupressales; family Cupressaceae; genus Sequoia; species Sequoia sempervirens. The sequence goes on along the minus strand of VDFB02256132.1, from coordinate 62,992,614 downwards.
AATTGGATGCAATTGAAGATAACTACTTTAAGCCAAAAAATTCTTATATTACCTCAAAGTATGATAGATATAATATTGTTCATATACAAAAATGAAGAAAATTTCAAATAGAAATATTGGAAATAATATATGCTAAAATTAAGAACCTCTTTCTATTTATTAACACAAGGATAATGCGTAAATACCAAGTTACATGAATAAAATACAAATAAAATTCTATTTCCAGCTAGAAATTACAATGCGATCTTAAGAGAACCTAGCACTAGACATTGGAGCTCACTACTTGGAACTCTAGTGCATAGCACAAAAGTACTCACATAGCATTACCATCTTTCATAAATCAACTCAAAAATTATAGAACGCTTTTCTCAATTGTCAAAGTCATCCTAACCTACACACATAGAGATGAGAAAAATGTTGGGGGTTGTTTAGAGGTTTTTCTCAGTCAAACCCTCATTTTGATCATTCGACCTCCATGGATAGCCAAAGGAAAAGATGTAAAAGATAGAGATTTTGAATCATAGCTACATCAAGGACTAAAAAAACTATAAAAGTAAAATGAGTGATAATGGTGTCAACCTTGATCTATGGGGAAAACCACCAGTAAGTATGAACAAATTTGATCACAATAATAAATAAATAATTTCAATGTAAGGATATTATTCTACAAATTAAAAAACAAAGAGTATTACTAATAGTTTGGGATCCATTTTGATAGTTTTGACCAATTTATAAATAGAGAACTAACTTGGAAGCTTCAACTATTACAAAAGAGAGATCACAATAACTAAGAATTCTTGCCTCAAAATTATAGTAATGGTTGTAAATATTTTGACATATTTTTCCCAAGTGAAGGAGATAGGGAAAGAGTTTCTTTTATGAGAGTCCCAAAAGAGATGTGTAAAATGAAGAAAAGAGTGGTTTTGTTTGCTCAAATGGGAGGGAAGAGATGTCACTTTCCTGTTTGATCTTTACAACATGTGTCATAAATGGCCCACATGGAAAGTGCACTTTTGAATCTCAAAAATTTGTTGGATGCTAGTACATCACATAGACATTTGTGCAGTGATATTATTCAAGAGAATTTTATTGAAATTTAAGCCACACATTGATAATACTTTGTTTTTGTTAATTATAGAATAAAATCCTTTATTTTAAAATATAAAAAATTATAATTAATTTTTAAATCCAAGCGGGTTTAAGTTGTAAGTGTTAAATTGAACTAGTTTGTAATTTTCAACACCACACACACTAAAGTAAGATTAAAAAAAAAGATCCATTCCTACTGTGTGTAGTGATTTTATGCTATTAAACGAATGGAAGTTACTCTAAAAACCCAAACAAACATAAAATCAAAACAACAATCAAGATTAGGGCTAAAATATCATACCTTCTCCAAATTCAACAAAAACAGAGTATGATGGAAAGCTTGATGGATAGACTACCCCAATGATGTTGATTTCAATGTGTGCTCTAGGTAAAATTCGACAGCATAACACCATGTAATTGATGTGTGGTTGCATTGTGATTTTTGAAAAATGGTTGTGTTAGTCATTTGAGAGGGGTGGATGAAATGGAGGGTTAGGATGCAAAGGTGAAGATCAGGGGTTAAGATGTGTTGAGACATCTCAATCCATGTGGTGGTGAAAAGTGTTACCATGGGAGAAGATGTGTGGAGAGTTGACCTCTCAAGGCCTAGGATGGTGACAAGTGTCACCATGTGAGGCCTTGAGATGAGGGGTTGGTACTTTGCAAGTACCTTGGAAGATGGACAAGATCTCCCTCGTAAAGGGCTTTCTTGTCCAATATTCCATAATGATTGGAAGGGGAGAATAAAAAAGAATTAAAAATTCCTTTGGAGTACATTGGGGGAATAGAGGAATTTTAAATTCCTCTAAGGGAACTTGGTTCTCCAAAAGGATAAAGCATTAATGTTGAATTGATAAGGGAGGGGTGCCATAAATGACAAGGTGATTATCCCTTCCTAATCAAGGGATTATAGTTGTGCAAGTGATTAAGGGAGGTAATTAGGCAAGGGGATTAGGCTAATGAAGGTGATTAGAGAGCAAGTTTCAAAAGTTGGAGGATGTGACACCTTTGAATCAGGGATTAGGTGTGTGCACATCCCTAATGAAGGGATTACAAAATGTATTAAGGATAATGAAGAAATTATGAAGAATGGGACAAAAAGAGAGAAAGGGGAGAATTAAATATTAATTTAATTCATGTGGGAGAATGATTAAATTAAATAAATAAGAATATTTATTTAATTTAAAGAAGAAGGGATAAAAGGTAAAGTATTTAATTGATTAATTAAATACTTTAGGAATTTAGAATACCTTAGGGGGATGAACAATGTTAATTAAATAATAGAAATATTATTTAATTAATACAAATAAGGAGGGATTTTGGATGAAATAAGGATAAATTTGACCAAACATAAGTGATCAAATTTTGGTGTCTAATCTTTTCCCTCTTTGAAATAGCATTAAAATAATGATGTTTCAAAGAAGATTAAAATATAGCTGACTTGCTAGAATAAACAGATTAAGAGATGCCCCAACATGGAGGGAAAAGATGGCATAGAAGAAAAGGCAGAATATGATGGAATGATACCCCCTAGAGAGGGCGGATGGGAAAAGGGGCCTGAGTAGCATCTCAAAAGAGGAAAAAGAAGGATACCAACAAAAACATGATGAAAAATGAGAAAGAATGGCGAAGGAACAAAGGAAAACAAAGTTATGAGAATGAAATGGGAGGGAAAAGAAGAAATTAGGGTTCATGAGGGTAATTAGGGTTACCCATAAATAGTAATTAGAGTAAATCACTATTCATTTTTACCCTAATCATTCAAGTGATTAGAGAGAATAGTGAGAGAAATGGCATGCAAGAGGAACATTCCACATCAAATCAATGTAGTGAAGGTGCGAGTGCAGAGAGGAGAGTGTGACGATTAGGTACAAACCTTAAATTTGACTTGTACAATTTATTTATGTGCATTTATTATGGGTTAAAGTCAAAGGATAGGTAGATTCACCCATGTAGGAAGAAGGGTGGATGTGGCTAGAATAGGAAAAATCATCCGCATAAAAGCAGACAAATCGAAAGGCGGTTACACCACAAAATGGGCAGATGTGCCAGTGCATAGGCACATCCGCCATAGGAGAGGCAAATTTTCTGAAAGGAAAATCCATGAGTAGAAATGTGGATAGGAAGGATGGGAAGATTCGCCACTTAGGCAGATCCGCAATAGAAAAGGGCAGATGTGCACACCCACAACATAGGGGCAAATGTGCAGGAGAATAGGTTGATGCACACCCATATTACAAGGATGGATTTGATGAAGGATAAGCGGATGCACACCTTGATTACAAGGCACAGATCTACTAAAGAACAGGCCTTGAGGAAGGTGGATTTTCTAAGGGGTGGATCTGCACTATGGATAGGTAGATGCGCCCAAAGGGGTAGATCCGCCAAAAAAGAGGAAAGAAAAGATAGAATAATTTCTATACAGAAAGCCCTAACATGCAAATGGATGGATGTAGGCAACAACAATTCTATAGACTCGAGAGTGGAGGTTGGCTATATTGTAGTTAGCGACAAGATTTTGATGAACAAGACAACCGAGAGGGGCGGTGAATCAATTGTCACCAAACTAAACGCTTTAATCATTTACCAAAACAAGATCTTGATACTGCTTAATTGATTAAACATTAAGTGAAAAAACTAAAGTCATCACATAAACACAATAACACCAGATTTACATGGAAAACCCACTAAGGGAAAAACCACGGTGAGGATTAACTCACACTATAGAAAATATCAAAACTGATTACAAAAAGGCTCACTAACTAAAATAAGGACTCATTGTCCAAAATCACTGTCCACAGGGCTACAACCCAGAGATACAAAAGATGGCTAACTGCTAGAATACAAGAGTTATGGCTCACTGCCAAAAGTATGAAGTGATGGAATACACCTTCCTTGTGTTGAGTTCAATTCTAGATGAAGCTCTATATAAGTAGTATTACTTCTCCCAGTAGTCACTCAATAATTTTGTTCTGATCTTCACTTGATAACTCAATTAAACTCACACCGTGCACATACACTCTATTATCTTTTCCTGCTTCGCTCACTTTGCTCTTCACTCTATTTTTTGCTTAGTGTGAGTGTATATTTGATTCATCAATTAGGTCAACATCATATAAGGTTAACACATGTCTTATGCTAGTAAAACATCCATAAAACATAACTAGTCCTCATAATATATGACATATGCTAAGTCGACCAAGACCTCGAATATCAGAATCATAGCTTGTCTCACGATAGAAACCTGACCCAAAAAGCAACACACCGGATCACATATAATGGACATCTTCGATATGGAATAGCTTCTTGTAACCATCTCATACATTCAATACTATGTTGACATCAATGAAAACCTATTGACATTAATGAAAACCATTTGATGTAATCCAATTTCCAACAATATCCCCCTTTGTGATTGATGGAGACACAAGATGTGAAAAGCCAACAACAACATCCTTTGTAGTTCTTCCCCTTTGATGAGTTGAAATTATTTCCATTCTTTTCACATGTTCTCTCTCCCCGTTTGACATCAAAGGCAAAGAATAGAAGATTTATCTCCCCCTTACTCCAAAATTTTCATACAAAAATAGTTTTCAAAAATGATATAAAAAATGGTTCTTTACCCTCAATCCTTCATCTCTTAAAATATCTCCTTGTATTGTTCTTTTAATTTTGGAAGAAATGTCTTCCAAGAGTCCACTGCCAACCTGATGTTTACACAAATATTTTTGTTCATCACTATCAAATCAATTATTTCCAGGAGAGTATCTAGGATAGTAATATTTTGTTCATTCTTCCCAGCATCCATGAGGAGACCGGAAAGTTGTTCCAATCTCAATTCAATTATTTCTTTAACTTTCTAGAATTTCTTCACAATGTTATCCTTTTGTACCAGTATGCCTGCTAGTTCATATTGTAAGGAATTGATCCTTTTATTTTGCGCTCCATCCTTGTCATTAAGGACATCATATGTTTTTCCAATAGAATCTAGCTCAAGCTCAATAGCATCGATTTTTTCTTTGTAGTTGTCGATAGCAATAGACCACCTAAGATAATACCTATACACACTATTTACATTCTTGATGCATGTTTTCAATTCATTTATGCTCTTAGTCAATTTCTTCTGTGCATTTCCACATCTTTCTTCCATGTCCAATTGAATCTTATCTTTTTCATTTGTTTCACTAGGTGACGATGCCTTTAGTCTGTCTTCAATCTGCTCAATCAATACTTCTGGTAAAACACTTGTCAATTCGTTCAGATCAATATCATTATGAATTATGTAAATAGACAAGGTGTTTATGATCTCAACTTTTTCATATGATGGTCTTCACAACTAAACATCTCCAATCTTCTCCAGTCCATCAAATTGCTCAAGAATCTTCAACATCTTCTCCTTAGTAAAATATTCCTCATCATCGTTTGTTGATTCCAGATCAATTGCCTCTGTAATCTTTTCTTCCTTCTTCTCCTCTATCTTCAACTTCTTTATTTTTGGAGGAGAACTTGAGATGATTCTTCTTGCTTTCCTCTTTCCAGAGGAGGATCCTGCTTCAGACATCCCAACTATACTGGAAACCATGCCAAAGCTCCATGCATTTATTTTTTTTACAAAGTATTCTTTACAAATATTTTCCTTCTCTACTAAACATTCTAGGTACCAATAGACCTGCTTCCCAACTGGTACAACTAACTTCCACACAACATTCTCTTTCAATGGTAACGATTTTATAAAATACATCATCAAACATATAACCAAAGATCCAAAATGAAAAGGGTAATTTTCATTCTTTGTCATAGTAATATTCTCCATTAATTGATTCCTCAATAACTCATACAAATCAAAATCCTCATTCTTTTCAACCATTTGATGTGCAACATATACAACAATCACCAAAGTAGAGCCTTCCCTATTTCTGAAATAAACCTTATATGAGATGCCATATGTCACATACCTTATCATAGGGTCAATTATAGTATGAATTAGAAGTTCCTTTTGATCTCCTGTTACCCCAGTTAGGGCTTCAACTTCTTTGTTCTTCACTAACTTCTTTATTGGAATGGGTCCATTATTTCATAATCTTGTTATTTTGCAATTGCTTCCTTTGTAATCCCATAGGGTTTGTCAAAGATCATCTGATCACCTTGAATTCTGCTTAGGAAAAACCAAACAATGTCCACATTTGAAAAGTATGGAAATTCGCTCCAAATGTCTAAACCCTTTTTCCCTAAATTCTTGACCTTTTGCATTTGCTCAACTGAAAGGGAACCTTCAAAATTTTGAATCTTTTCACGGTTAAATTCATCAATTTGTAACTTACTTAATTTATGCAATTTGTCACAACACAGATTAAATACCACCATTTCCTTCAACTCCATTATTTTGGCCTTGTTCTCCATGCTTTCACTTGCCGCAACCCTAACTCCTTATCTCTTAGCTACACTTTACTCCTTAGCTCATTCAATTCACAATGTGAAAAGTGACCACTCAATCATCCTTATTTAACTTGTCACTTTTAGGGTTTCATCATAAAAAGGTAATTTATTGCTTGTGATATCATCATCTGTACTTCAGTCTGTCAGTACCTCCTTCTCAACCAAAACTGTCGGATCAACTTTTCCCTAATTTTGCATTTATTTATTTTTCATCTTTTAAGTTGCCAACTGCTGTATTAGATACACTGTAAACCAAGAAGAGCTTTACAATTTTCTTGATTTGCCCCTTTTCTGCCGAAATGTTTTTTAATGCCTTCAAAATAATGTTTAACATTACTTATCCTTGTGTCATCACATGACACCTCATAAATCGGGGGTTTGTTAGATTTTTTTGTGACTGTTCCCCCTGAAACCACTACTGAGTTTAGTTCTTGAAAGAGGTATCTGCACCGAATGTAGAAACAGGGTTATTTGATTCATCCTTGTTCTCAGGTTCTTCCTTCTTTCTCCAAATTTTTGACATTTATCTCTCCTTACTTATTTTGGATCTACCTTGTTCATAAGTTTGACCTTCTATTTCAAATTAGTTTTCTTCCCAACTTTGCTCCAACAAAATTTTGAGATATGTCTTGGTTTGTTTCAAGTGTAGCACATAACATATCCATGATCAAATGAATTTGATTTTATCCTTGACTTGCATTGATTAGCCTTGTGTCTAAAGACATTGCATGTGTAACAATAGCCTTGAAAGGATTGAATTCTTCTATTTGTATTAATTTTTTTCATCATCATTTAGCTTCCACATTTAGTAGCTCTATGTCCAAACTTGTTACAAACATGGCATTGTCCAGCAAAGAATCCAACATTTTGACTCATTCTAATCCGGTTCATCCTTCTTCTACATTATGTTCCTCTATGTCCAAATTTGTTGCATGAGAAACAAAATCCATTAAAATATGGGTACCTTTGAGCATTAGGCTGCCAGATGGGAATCCTTCTAGTAAAGTTCCTTCAATTCTTGTTTTGATAAGTATTGCCTTGAAATTTCCTTTGATTGTCCACCTCGTTGAAAATAGGATTAGTCTTTGAAATTTTTCCATCTTCAATCCCTAAACCACCTTTATCCTTTGTAGGTTTCTAAGATGAAATCAACTCATCAAGCATTGTAGAACTTGTCTTGAACCTTTCTTCATGAGCTTTCGCTTTTTCCAGGTCAATTTTGAGGGTTACTACTTCTTGTTCAAGCTTATCACATTTTGCTGTCTTTTGATTGATAATCTCTTTCAAGCATCTCTCCTCTCTCTTGCTTTGTTCAATTGCCAATTTTAGATTCTCTTCCATCCTTTTGCTTTCAAGTTTCATTCTTAGATTCTCAGTTCCTAGTCAACTTCTTTATGTTTCAACTTGAACTTTCAGATCTGATTCCTTAGTTTTTTAATGCATTCACCTGCTTGCTTGATATTTTCTTTTAGATCTTCATTTTCAGACTCTGAAGTCTCTGTTCTTAATTCTTCATCCAAGTAAGACCCCTTCACCATTTTGTTTAATGGGACAACTGAGAGGGGGGGATGAATCATTTTTCACCAAACTAAACATTGTAATAATTTACTATAACAAGATCTCGATACTGCTTAATTGATTAAACATTAAGTGAAAAAACTAAAATTCATCACATAAACACAGTAATGCCAGATTTACGTGGAAAACCCAATAAGGGAAAAACCATGATGAGGATTAACTCACACTATAAAGAATATCAAAACTGATTACAAAAAGGCTCACTGCCTAAAATAAGAACTCATTGTCCATAGGGCTACAACTTGGAGATATAAAATATGGCTAACTATCAAAATACAAGAGTTATAGCTCACTGCTAAAAGTATGAACTGATGGAATACGCCTTCCTTGTGCTGAGTTCAGTTCTGGATGAGGCTCTGTATAAGTAGTATTGCTTCTCCCAGTAGTCACTAATAATTATGTTTTGATCTTCACCTGATAACTCAACTAGACTCACACCATGCACATACACTCTATTATCTTCGCCTACTTCGCTTGCTCTGCTCTTTTGCTCTCTTTTCTTCTTCCTTTTTTTTAAAATCTTTTTCAGAGAGTCTCATATATACATATATATATATATATATATATAATTCATCAATTAGTTTGACATCATATAAGGTTAACACATTTCTTATGTTGGAAAAACATCCATAAAACATAACTAGTCCTCATAATATATTGCATATGCTAAGTCGGCCAAGATGTCAAATATCATAATCATAGCTTGTCTCACGGTAGAAATCGAACCCAAAAACCAACACACCGGATCACATATAACGAACATCTTTGATAGGGAATAGCTTCCGGTAACCATCTGATACATTTAATATTGTGTTGACATCAAGGACAACCATTTGATGCAATCCAATTTCCAACAGATTTGTAGAGGTAGATTGAGCTCTTCTAGATGCATGCAGATTGACATACATCACACACAAGCCCTTGTTGATTGCCTCAGTTGAGCAATGGAGTTCAAAGACCTGCACATTTCTCCTCCCTATAGGGGAGATTACGGTGACCTTAGAGGATGTTTGGAGGATCTTGCAATTTCCTATTCAAGGGTTGATGGTAGTGGCGTCTAGTGCATAGACAACACCACAGGTGCTACAAGCTATGTTTTGTATGACAAACCTACCAGCTCAAGGATGAGTGTTAGATGTAGATGGTTGTAGGGTGATAGTGTCTGGTATGGAATTATATTTGTGTGGACTAATTAGTGGGTAATCCTACTTGATAGGAGTGGTCAGTTCTTCAATCTTATGTTGGGCAATTTTGTGATCGACATGGTAGAGAGGTCGAAGAGGTTCACATGGGGACCTTGTTTACTCGCACAAATATACAAAGATATTCATCTGGTGTGCTATAGAAAAGGGGTGAGCCTCAAACATGTCATGCTACTACAGGTATGGGCTTGAGATCACATCTAGGTGGCTAGGCCTTTTGGAGAGAGGACACCTAGAGTAGTGGATGAGCCGATGGTATTCTGTCGGTGGTTTAGTTTGCACTACAATGATTTCAAGAGCAAGGCTCCTTGAAGAAGGATGATGAATGAGCTCAAAAATGGAGACATCATTTGGAGACCATGTAAGGATGTGGAGGATTGGGATGAGGACAAGGATTATTATGGCTATATGTTCACATGGTGTTATCTTATCAACAAACAACTATTTTTGATTGAAGGGTATAGACCAGATAAGGTGACATGCAAAATTGGCATGGTATAGGATATCTTCGAGGTAGAGGAGAGGTTTACACGAGTGTTGAGGGATACAAGACTATGGGGCCCTTAGATTACATAGAGGGTAGTGACAACACCATATAGAAACCTAACATAGGTCATTTGGGACAGGCGAGGAGGGTTGGATGACCTAGGGTGACATAGAGATACATAAAGTGGTGGAGAGGTAGGAGGTTGGAGGTAGTGATGCCACCAAGAGAAGCACCATCAACGATGAGGGTGGAGGCTACAATGGGAGAGGAGGTGGTAGTAGGAGAGGATGCAATATTAGGAGAGGGGAGGAGAGTGAGGAGGAGGGTCTTGCAGAGAGAGCAAAGATAAGAGGGAATAAACATGGTGGTGGAGGAGATTGTAGACGAGGAGTTATCTGAGGAGAGTAATGATGGAGAGGGAGAGGAGGATGGCTCCGAGGAGAGTGATGATGGAGATGGAGAGGAGGAGGAGGAGGAGATGGATGTAGATTTAGATATTTTGAGTTTGGAGGATGCACTGCCAACATGACAACTAGAGACAGGACAAAGAGATGATGATTTGGAGGGCAGACTAGCAGTGACAAAGATCATAGTGACTCAACCACATGGCCTCCTACTCTAGGCACTTGATGATATAGCCAGTAGGACAATGAAGCAAGATAGTCTCCATGAAAAATTGGATACTTTATAGGGGGATATGGTGATAGTGAGAGTGGAGAGGGATAGTCTCTGATTAGTCAGGGATGCTTGGAGTATAAAGAGGAGTTGGTTGTAAGCTGACAAAGATAGATATAGGTAGGAGTATGACACTACTAGGGCACAGGGGGAGGTAGAGCAATAGAGATGGCAACAAAAATGGTATGGCTAGGTAGAGAGGCCTAATATTATATGGACCTGTATTATGTAGCGGTTTTGAAGGCTAAGAGGAGGCCCTCTTTTTCACAAGAAATGAGTTTAGGGTGGAGCAGGTCATTGCAATCAAGGTTGGCGAGGAGTGGATCGATGGGGCCACCATGAGGAGGTGGAGGAGTACCATCATGGTCAATACCACCATCCTTGACACACTCTAATGTTGGGAGTAACAGTTAGGAAAGAGAGTGAGTCAGGTGGTAGTTTTGACAAATACACAAATTTTTGTAGATAAGATACTATGTACAAGCGACCATTGATTCATTGATCGGGATGTAAGTACCGATTACAACATTCATTCACTATTTGATTCATGACACTATTGTATTATATTGATTCAAGGCATGTGATGTATCATATATGGGTAAGTGCATGGATCTGTGACACAAAAAAGGCTCTTAAGATATCATTTTTTTTTAAATCAGCAAAATTTGATTTGCACGAGAAAATGAAGATAGTCAAGCTCAAAATTTCAAGATGTAGCAAGAACAAGAGTTAAATTGCTCTGAGTCTAGTTTCTAAGATACCAATTCTTTTTTAAATTAATGAAGATTAAGGGTCTCAAAAAGGGGGGGGGCAAAACAAGTTATGTTTTTATAAAAAAAAATAGCTTCTGAGGGCCCCCCCTTTTTGATTAACTTATTTTTTTAGAATTTAAAAAATCCAAATGGTGAGAAATTATCTAACACCATGTAGTTTATCCCCGTTCTTTTGGATAATATTTTTAATGAATATATAATATTTTATGAATTTTCGAAGTGGACACATCCTAAAAAGTTAAAATTTGAGTGTGCTCCCCCCTAAATTTTTTCAAAACTAATCAATTTTTTTTTCATCACGTGTAGAATGGAGTCTAGTTTAAAAAAATGTAATTTCTTTCACAATTTGATGAACGAGTAAAAATCTATCCTAAAACTAGCACATGTTGGTTTTTGACAAAAAACATAGGCAATAATAAGAGAAGTTATGGATGAAAACCTTAACTTAATCAAAATGTTAAAAAAATAAAATATTTAGATAGCTAAGAGAGAGCCTAACGTCATCAGATTTTTTTTATAAATGTGCATTGAAAGACGTAAAAATGTGACGGTGAGCACAACCAAAAATGAGGGAAATTTTGTTACCCTTTCAAAAAATCACGTCTTTTGCATGAAATGGTTGTCCAAACCTTTGGGTCAGATGCCCAATGCAAAATCAAATCCATTGGGTTGGTATTTCACAATGCAACCCATTTGGGTAGTGCCAAATTTGGTGCTCGCCAAATGACATTCATGACTTTTGGAATGCATTTTTCTAAGCTCTTTCATTTTCTCTTTCTCTGTCAGGGAAACTATATGCATGAAATAAACATTTAAGTATAAGTTGAAATTTACATATGGACATTTAATTTCTTATA
>VDFB02256132.1:62955466-62976533 GCA_007258455.2 Sequoia sempervirens | reverse complement strand
AGAGAGAGAGAGAAGAGATAGAGAGAAGTAGAGAGGGGAGGGAGGAAGGTATATGTAGTGAGGAGATAGAGGGGTGTGTGTGAGAGAGAGGGGAGTGAGGGAGGGAGGGAGAGAGAGAGAGGGAGTGGAGAGACAAAGAGTAGAAAGGAGAGAGTGAGAGATAGATGATACAACTTGTTGACTACTAAAATTTGACCTCTTGATTATTGAAATTTGACATGCTGATTACTAAAATTCGATTGTCTAAAATTTTTAAGATATTCAAAAAACTAGAATTTGTATTATAACTCCTAGAGATCTGAAACCACTCTTAAACATCCTGAAACTATATACATGAAATATAACTTAAAGTATAAGAAAGTAAATGTCCATATGTAAATGTTTATTTCATGTATATAGTCTCCCTGGTAGAGAAAGAGAAGAATAAAAAGTTCACAAACATTCATTGAAAAATTCAAGCCAAATTTGGCGCTCGCCAAATGGTAAAGCCAATTAGAGAGCTCCAAATTTGATGCTCTCCAAATTTGGCAAGTGCAATATGGCTTGTTACAGGTTTTTTTTGCAATCTGGCACCATTTTTGTGCCATAGATTGGTGCATACACCCATATAGATATACTTTTATTTTGATGGACCTATACACGTGCATTATATTATTTTGATGGTGCATATGGATATATATGATGGATATTATGATTTTGATATCGATATATGGTATGGGACTATCATGGTTTTGTGAACAATGGATATGGACGTTCATGATGTGTATATGTTTATGTATAGATGATGGAGTTATGTGTATGATGTGTATTGATGTATATATGGACAATTTATGTGTATGATGTGCATGGATGTATGATATGAATTATGTTATTGATGGATGTATGATTGATGTATATGATTACAATTATGATTATGATGTAGGGCACTGATAATTTGTGATGTAGGATGGAACAATGTGTATATGTTATGCAAATGTGATGTGGACTAATATGTTTGACGCAAGGTGGATATGAATGTAGATGTATGAGATCTAATGATTGTAATGATTTATGATGTTTGTTGATGATATATGATGGACTTATAGATGGATGTATTTGATTTTATGTATTGATGCAAATAAAAATGAAATGCAAATGGATTAATGTGTAATGCTATGAAATAAGGTAAATGAACTTAATGCAATATAAAATGGACTAAAATGTGATGAGATGACATATATTAAATGAACCTAATGACATAATGACACTACATGAGTAATGCAATGTAATGAGAATGCCACTAAAACGAGTAATGCAATCTAAAATGAGAATGACCCAATAGAAAGATGTCTAAAATAATAAATTTTTAAACAACTTCAAGCAACTGAAATGGAAATGAAACGATTTAAAGATACTCAAAATAGCAAATTTTGAGAACTTAACACAAATGAAATGGCAATGAAATGATGAAAAGATGCTTAGAATAACAAATCCTAAACAACTTAATGCAAATGAAATGATGAAAAGATGCTTATAATAACAAATCCTAAACAACTTAATTTAAATAAAATGATGAAAAGTTGCTTAGAATAACAAATCCTAAACAACTTAATGCAAATGAAATGATTATGAAATAATGAAAAGATTCTTAGAATAAAAAATCCTAAACAACTTAATGCAAATGAAATGATTATGAAAAGATGCTTAGAATAAAAAATCCTAGAAACAACTTAATGCAAATGAAATGATTATAAAATAATGAAAAGATGCTTATAATAACAAATCCCAAACAACTTAATGGAAATGAAATGATTATGAGATGATGAAAAGATGGATAAATGATAAGTGTAACCGTAGTGTACTAGAAAACCTGAAGGGGAAAGCGACGGGGGGGACACACTTGCACATTCAAAACCCAATGATTAGGAAAGAGATATTAAGAATGGGGACAAAAAATAAGGGAAGGAGAATGGTAGATGGTGGGATGGGGAATTGAGTAATTTGATGTTATGCATTATGTTGTCATGTAGTGAGCATTTAATTTCATATAGCATGGGATATTATGGACCAGGGTATGAGGAACGAAGGTGACTTCACATCACATGCATAAAACTGATACAACAAATAAAAGGTTAGTCCAACATCACACAAAGTCATAGAGGGCTTTGGAGAGGCCGATATTGGAAAACCACAAACACACAAGGATGCCCCAACATAACACGAGATCATGACAGATCTTGGTGGGTACAACATGAGACAACCAAGAAAACACAAGCTTGAAAAGCCAAGATATGCCCCTATTTTTACCAGTCAAAGCACACCATGATATGATGGATCGTGGCAACCTTGAGTAGGTATAGTAGGGGGCTCAAAAGATAAACAAAATGAAAAAGCACCAAGAAAAAACAATAAGTGTCAAATATCCTTTGCCATGAGGATGGTGGGTGGATTGATGTGGGTTGACATGAGGAATGATGTATCCTGCGAAGACCAAATATAGATGGGGTAGATTCTAAGATCGAAATGAAAATGAACCAAGATGTATTGAAACCTCAGGGGGCTGGTGTATCTTGTTATAGGAACCATCTCAATGGAGACTCTTGGTGACACAATGGACACAAAAATGAGACCTAGTGACAAGTATATACAATGATGAAACCTATATGATGACACGAGACTGACCATATGTACAATATATACAATTAACGACAACCAACAAAATCCTAACCGATAAAAGGATAGTGAATTTTAGGAATATGTTAGGATCTTGTAGATGCATTCCAAAATAGATGGTGAAGCTTAGGAATTGGGATAGTAGATCCAATCTATCTAATGATCAACTAAAATATACCGTGAGATGGATAATAGGATGGGAATGGTGAAGGGATAGGAGCGATATAATATGAATAGGACATAGAGGATATGTAAAATGGATAATGTGAAAGCACACATGAAAGAAGGATGCCAAGTAGATAATGATTGAGCCCTCTACGAATGGTGTCTGTTGCCAGACTTTCACCAAAAGTACCTGTCCAAGGCATTACTAAGGGTGGTTTTCACCATAGGACGATTTATTTATCTTTACTATTGATTATATTTTTTTTTAATTTTTAATTTTTTTTTAATTTTTGCAAGGTGGGATAACTTGAATGATTCATGCATAGAACCGCTTGAGGTGGATGGTGTTGATAGGCTCATCCAAGGTTCACCTTCTGGTGTAGCTAGCTGATAAGCTCCTAAACCACACTTTGCAATTATGACATATGAACCCAACCAATTAGCCTCAAATTTTCCTTTCTTCTCTCAGTCTTATCGAGTATGTCGATTTTCTTAAATAACAAGATCACCAAGTTGGAATTGGCGAGGTTAGACTTTCTTATTGTAGATTCTCTTCAACCACAGTTAATAGGTCCGAAGATGGTTGTAAATGTCGAGACACTGTTCATCCAAAAGCTCTAACTGACTCAAACAAACAACACAAAATTATTTTTTGTATTTTTATTTTTATCTAACTCCTTAATAGTTTTTTTTTATAACTTTACAATCCTCCTTAACCCACACATTTTTAAAACAATTGATTTTTTTATTTTTTTTATTCTTTATCCTTTTACAACTTGGAAATACGTCATGCATTATATTTGTTAGATCATGACGTTTAAGACCTTTTCTTAACTTTGAATTAACTGCCTTGAAGATATTGCAGTTTTTTCAAAAAATCAGTAAGAGCAACTTAAATTTTAAAAAATCAATTGGGAGAAGCGCGAAACCGTTGCGAATAACGAAAACTAAGCTTTTTATTTTCAGTCCGTCGCTGAAAATTGTGCTGTCTACGCTTTTCTTGTTTTCATTTCTTTGTTTCTGAAAAATGTGCTGCCTACGGCTTTCCGGCTTTTTGAGATACGCGTGTCATTGCCGCGGTTCGAACCGTGGCCGAGCTCGTGAAATTTACCATCTGTTTTTAAAACTTTAAAGGCCCGCATATGGGGAATGATATACAGAAAGAAAAACAGCAGAAGGGAAGAAGTTTGAACTAACGAAATGCAGTTTTCGCTTCTGGTTGGAGTCGACCTCGTGACATCCTTCAGGCAAGCAAAGCTCTAGCTTAGCTTTCAGTACTTGGTTTGGAAAATGCGCAGGAATAATATTTGCAGTTTCAAACAGTAAAATAAATAAATTTGTTTTTCTGTAGAGCTTCTTTATTCTTTTGAAAGCTTGCATCTATACAGTATGTGAAGTTTACGGTTTCAAACTCGCGACCTTGCGTAGTGTATATTTGAATTTAGGATCGGAATTGGCGTTTTTTGAGAGAATGTTAAGAAAGCCCATGTTTTAAGTGGATTTTATAGTGTTCTTGAGGTTTTTAAAACTTTGAATCTTCTAAGGGGAAAATAGTAACGTTACTTTATCTTTTTGAAGGCAAATTGTAACGAAAATGTACCTTCAAGCTTAAAACACTTTTTGGCTTGCGAAAATTATAACAATCACCCCACCATTGTAAAACCTGGGCAAAAATCTCCGAGCCATTCCCTTACAATGGAAAACACCTTCTTCTTGTAAGGCACCTTCTAAGCTTAGGTGGTGTTTTCCCTTGTAAGACAATGCCTCAGGGGCTTTTGGTGTATCGCACCTAGCCCGGGACTTGCACCTAGCCTTGACTTGGGTTGGCCATTTTATCAGGGTCACTTTAACATGGAGAGCAAGCCTTGCAGGGACCATTACTCTACCTTACCGCCTGACCATGGCTCATTGTTACCGAATTTCGACTGTTATTCTAATTTTTTAATTTTAGGGGGATTGTTCAATTATTGTGAAGTTGCTTGTCTGGTAAAGTTTAGAAGACCACTTTTGTGAAACTCATTATGCATTCAACTCTGATAGACCAATTATGAGAAACTCACTCTGTTGACAACATCAGGGGACCATTTATGTGAAATTCGCCATGTAGGAAATTGCACAATAATACGTAACCTTGCTCTGCTTGCCACGACCTCACGGGCCACTGCTGTCTGATACATTTTCTTAGAGGGAAGAGTTCAATTATCAATTATGTGAAGCTCGCCATTTAAGACACTTCAGAAAACCACTTCATTGCTTGTGATAAAATTGTATTTTTAACATGAATGGAGTGGAAATAAGATTTCAGTTATACTTATCTTCTAATGTGAAATATCATCCTCTTTAAACCTTATCGTCAATAACATTTGTACGAATGCTGATTTTCTAGAATTTAATCTAAATGCTTTATTTATTTATTTTTAGGTAAATTTTGAAATTTCTTTGACCCAGATCATCAATAAATGGATGATAATGCAGTATATTGAGAGATAACAAATTTAAACAAGGCCACACTATTGAGCTTAGAATTGCGTTTGGCTAGGAAGTCACATCTAAGGGAGTTTTAATTCCCCAAAACCTGCATAGTATTTGAAACTTGGAGCTCACCTTTCTATAGTCTGGTGCATACATGATGAGAGCTGCATACAAAAGTATTACTAACAAGGATTTTACCTGAGCCATCACTACAACAATTCATCTGTCTTACCACTAGACAAAACCCAACTTAAATAAGAATAGCCTAAACATTGTAGGCAGATAAGAAACCTGCCTTTTGTTTTGAGAAACATGTACTTCCCTTTAAAATCTTAGTGAAAACTTGAAGTTTCAGAAGATCATTGTGATTGTGTCAAAAGCTAGGATTCTTCTTCAGGTATTGATAATTGTCTTTCTTGGTGCTGAAGATCATGGACTTGTTAGTTGCCAACATAATCCAAGTAGATTGTTAGTTGGTATCTGATATGGAGGCTGACCTATGAAAGTTTAAGTCTGATTTCCAAGATTAATTCTCAACTCCAATTTCATGCTTTCGCTTGAGGGCATAATAACATCATACGGAAGCTTTTGTAGTCCAGCCATGTAATAACCCTCCCGACTGCTGAGTTATTTTTTACTATGCAACTGCCTGACTGTTTTTGGTGGTTTTTGAATGTTTTGTTTTTTTTGTGTTTTTTGAAATTTGATACCAGGAAATGCAAATAAAGAAATGATGTATTCACAAATGAATGCAGTTTAACAAACTAATGAAGAAACTGAAATAATATTGATATCAGAATTAATATTTTAAGCTTTTACAAATGATTCATACCCGGCAAGCCAAGCTAGAAAATAATGCAAAGTCTGGAAGTGAAAATCTGCAACTGGCGAACCCTAGCTGAGGTCGATTTGCATAAATGACTGAGTTCTCCACTAAATAAATGTTGCTGATGTATTTCAGATCTCTAGCCGCCCCAAATACAAGTGATTTCAGCTCTTAAACTAAGGCAATTCAGCCTTGGAAGAACATGTCCCACACTTAAAGCTGTACGGCCTGTATTTTCTGCTGTGTTTGGCCCAGCAAGGAAGGATTAATCATTAATGGCAGCAAACATATGTATTTCTGATTTCTGGCAATAAACCCTTCATAAACTATGAAGAAACTCCTCCAATCTGCTCAATGATGACAACTGAGTGTAGCCATTTGTCACTAGCAACCCTTGGGTGATCTTGCACACCTGTAGGAAGCTGAATCATGAAGATATCACGTTCTCCAAGACTCTCAATGCTGAAAAATACCTGTTTTTTCCTCTCCAATAAAAGCTTCTTGAAAATAGACAAGTGTAGAATGAATGAATGAATAATTAATTTGCTTTTGTTGAATGCTTTTATATGCCTCATGAAAAGCTCGACCCCCAAGGTATTTCAAATCATTAAATAAATATTATTTCATGTGCTTTTGTCGTACTTAATGCTTTTTTCATTAAAAGGACGCCCAAGTATGCACTTTATAAATTGACTTAAGTCATTAAGTGGCCCCCATCAATATAAAGTCAAAATATAATATTATGATATGTACCCTTTTTTAATAAATTAATTATTATTAAAGCTTAACTTTAATAATAATTAAAAATACCATAACTTCTTTAAAAATCATTATTTCTTGATTTCGTCAGTGCTAGGGGGTCGACCACTGCATCCACTATTCATCCAGGTGCCTTTCTAAAAATAGTAACATTGGACTTTGGAAATCAGATGACTTACTATAAATAGTAAGTGGGCACAAATTGAGTCTAAACCAACTCCCAAAGGCGAATCTTGAATTACACCAAACTCCGAAGAAGAAAACACTTCAAAAGTGCTACCAAAGAACCAGATATCTGCCACATAGGACCCTCTAACCCACCATATTAGCCTATGAGGGTCAAATGATAGGCTAATCAACGAGATGTTGAAGCGAGCTAAAACGGTGACATTACAGTCTGCCCTCCCTGAAATTGCTTATCCCTAAGCAATCTCCATTGCAAAGAAACGCCTATCCACTTGGGTCCCAAGGGAAGACTTGTAGAATGTCCCTCACGTCTCCAACTGAATCTTGAAGCACCAACATAAGTAAAACTGACAAAACACAATAACTAAGATCACCCCCGGTGTCATGTACCTCAGGAGTATGAACCTCAGGAAGAAGCAACTCTGAAAACTGAAATGATTTGCTTCCCTCATCTGCGCAAAGTGATGCATCATACCAATTGTCTAACTTATGTGCACAAGGATTGTGCATCGAATACAAGTCATGTACAGGTGGGTCAAAAACAAAACTGTAAGCACTCCTCACCGTGTACACACTGTAGAACTCATCCGTAAGCCCTGTCTGGAATCTTGATGCACATGAAGAATTCCAAACATGGAAGTCATCACTCAACTCCACATGAGGGTCAAGAGGAGGATCGTCAACCAACTCAAAGAGGGGATTATCAAAATTCAAGCCAGCATCAGTCTCATATAAGGGATTGCTAACATACTAAACACTGTCCATGTGCTGATCAAAACTACCCTCATCTGGACCCATGGAGTAATGAGTAGAATCATATTCCTCCTGACAATGCTCATGCTCTTCCATCACCTATTCAATCTTCTCCTTTAGCCTTCTGCCCTTCTCCTTGCTAATGGAGATTGAATGCAAACTACCATCAACAATTCCCCTCAATACATATTTTCTACCATCTCTCTCAAATTTCATTTCCATCGTCTACAGATTGAGGGAAAATTCACCAATGGCCTAGAGCCACTTCACTCCCAACACGATGTCCATCTCACCCAAGCTAACAACGTAGAAATCATCCTGAAACTCGTAATCATTCAATAATAGGGTGAGATTCAGAAGCCTCTTGGTGCAAGTAAGAGTGAATCCATTTGGCACTCTTACCCAAAAACCCTCGAAGTTCTCTGCCTGTAGTCCATGCTTAGCCACCAAACCCTCTTCAATGAAATTATGGGTGGCATCAGTGTCAATTAGTGTGATACAACGCTGCCCATTTAGGACTCCTCTAACTTTGAAAGACCCCTGGCTCTGGATACGAGTGTTTAGACAACTTAGCATCTTGTCTAGACTCTGTAGATGCTCCTCCTAACTCATTCTCATCCATATTAGCATGCTGATCTGAAATTTCAGAATCTGATTGATCATCATAAAACCATGCCGTACGGTTAGCTTTACCCTTGGCCCTCAATGGACAATCATGGTCTCTAGTGTAGGGTCCTTTGCATCAATAGCACAACTTCTTTTTCCTCAATTCATCCTGTGACTCTTCGTTAACCTCATCTTTAGGAAGAGTAATGGATTTTGGTGGAAATTGCTTTTTTAGAGCAGCCATCTCCATACTATGCGCTTTTCTCATGGCTTCCTATAATGTAGGGGGATCAAAAGCCTTGATCCAACCTCTCAAAGGTTCAAGTAAGCCCTCACTAAACAGTATGACTAATCTCCTCTCAGATAAACTAGGCACCATCACTGAAAGTCTTTGAAACTCACTGATGTATGCCTCCAAATTGCCCCCACTTGCTTGAGCTGTGCAAGCTCTCTGAAATACAACTCAGGATCTTTCCTATCAAAATGCTCAATCAACCTGTTATTAAACTCATGATATGTCGTGATAAGGTGGTGTTGTAAGGTGACCATACTATGTTGCTACCAATCATGTGCCAAACCATCTAAATGCAAAGTGGCGAACTTGATGGCCTTATCCTCTTGCATAGGCCTCAATGACAGGTAATTGTCCAACTTTTGGACCCA
Organism: Sequoia sempervirens; assembly: GCA_007258455.2. Lineage (NCBI taxonomy): Eukaryota > Viridiplantae > Streptophyta > Pinopsida > Cupressales > Cupressaceae > Sequoia > Sequoia sempervirens. The sequence goes on along the minus strand of VDFB02256132.1, from coordinate 62,967,451 downwards.
CGATCTAGCAGTGCACTTGTCACTTCCATCAAAGTGAGGCAAGGTGTCCTTGCTCACTGCTTGCTGAAAATCGCAGGAAGCCTGTGGTGCCTGTTGTGCCCTCTGCTCTACTCTAACTCCACCACCTCCTTGAGGCCTCTTCTGGTCTAAGAATTGATTGAGTGTCAATAACTCCCTAATCTTTGCAGGTAGAGTCATATGCTTTGCGTAATGTCTCCTACAGCGAGAACATGAGGCTCTGACACCTGAACCGGTGGAGGCTGTGGCTCCTCTCTAGGGGTAAAGGTAGGCTAGTTAGGCTTGAGAATTGAGCCCATGGATGACGACTACTAAAATACCACACCCTGTGTACCACTCGTTTGCCCCTGATAACCTGTATGTTGTGGTGGCACAAACTGCCTCATAGTGCCCATCAACTGGGAAATCATGTCCATCATATTGACATATTGTCTCCTAGCTTTGGAGTCAGGTTTGAGTGACTTTGCTCGACCCTTATCTCTCCTAGCCATAGTGCCTATAATACTCTTCGTATCACTACCACTACCAGTATTATGAATTCCCAAAATTCCTAACATTGTCTCACCTTCCGGAACGGGAAGTGGTTCCTACTGTTCAGTACCTCTAGTGTAATGTCTAAATTCTTTGCTCATGAAATTGCTAACTCACAGGATGGCAAGAGACCGCTCTGATACCACTATAATAACCCCCTTGACTGCTGAGTTATTTTTTACTATGCAACTACTGACTGTTTTTTTGTGGTTTTTGAATGTTTTGTTTTTTTTTGTTTGTATTTTTTGAAATTTGATACCAGGAAATGCAAATAAAGAAATGGTGTATTCACAAATGAATTCAATTTAACAAACTAATGAAGCAACTGAAATAATATTGATATCAGAATTAATATTTCAAGCTTTTACAAATGATTCATGCCCGGCAAGCCAAGCTAGAAAATAATGCAAAGTCTGGAAATGAAAATCTGCAACTGGTAAACCCTAGCTGAGGTCTATTTGCATAAATGACTGAATTCTCCACCAAATAAATGTTGCTGATGTATTTCAGACCTCTAGCCGCCCCAAATACAAGTGATTTCAGCTCTTAAACTAAGGCGATTCAGCCTTGGAAGAAAACGTCCCACACTCAAAGCTGTACGGCCTGTATTTGCTGCTGTGTTTGGCCCAGAAAGGAAGGATTAATCATTAATGACAACAAACATATGTATTTCTGATTTTTGGCAATAAACCCTTCAAAAACTATGAAGAAACTCCTCCAATCTGCTCAATGATGACAACTGAGTGTAGCCATTTGTCACTAGCAACCCTTGGGTGATCTTACACACTTGTAGGAAGTTAAATCATGAAGATACCACATTCTCCAAGACTCTCAATGCTGAAAAAACCTTGGTTTTTCCTCTCCAACAAAAGCTTCTTGAAAATAGACAAGTGTAGAATGAATGAATGAATAATTAATTTGTTTTTGTTGAATCTTTTATATGCCTCATGAAAAGCTTGACCCCCAAGGTATTTCAAATCATTAAATAAATATTATTTCATGTGCTTTTGTCGTACTTAATGCTTTTTTCATTAAAAGGACGCCCAATATGCACTTTATAAATTGACTTAAGTCATTAAGTGGTCCCCATGACTATAAAGTCAAAATATAATATTATGATATGTACCCTTTTTAATAAATTAATTATTATTAAAGCTTAACTTAAATAATAATTAAAAATAGTATAATTGCTTTAAAAATCATTATTTCTTGATTCCGTCAGCGCCAGGGGGTTGACCACTGCATCCACTATTCATCCAGGTGCCTTTCTAAAAATAGTAACATTGGACTTTGGCAATTGGATGACTTACTATAAATAGTAAGTGTGCACAAACTGAGTCTAAACCAACTCCCAACAAATCTTGAATTACACCAAACTCCGAAGAAGAAAACTTTTCAAAAGTGCTACCAGAGAACTTGATATCTACCACGCAAGACCCTCTAACCCACCATATTAGCCTATGAGGGTCAAATGATAGGCTAATCAACGAGATGCCGAGGCAAGCTAAAACGGGGACATTATTGTAATGTCCCCTTTTTAGCGTGATCATGATTGTGGATGGTTTAGCCTATTCTTGACCCTCGTAGGCTAGAGCAGATGGTTAGGGGGTCTTATTTGGTAGTATTTGGTATGGCTTCGCCTCCAATGATTAGTGAGAGTTCAGATCTGACCTTTGTTGGACTTAGTTTGGCACACTTACTATTTATAGTAAGTGACTATTTCAGGACAGTCAGGGTTTCTATCTATAGTAGGGCACTTGAACATGCTTCATTTGTAGTGCCAATCCTTTACACCATTGGTTTGATCAGATAATGAGGGATTTACTTTTTATAGTAAATCAGTGGTTGATAGAGAGGGACCCTTACTATTTTTAGTAAGGCAGTTGGATGCGCAATGGATGCAGTGGTTAACTCCTTGGTTCAGACGAAATCAAGAAATAATGAGTATTTATGGAGTTATGTTATTTTAATTATTAATAAAGTAATGCTTTATTAATAATTAAATATAAAGTGCAATTATAATGAGCAATGGGGCCATGACCCTCATTTAAGTGATTTTTAAAGTGACTAAGGAATAATTAAAATATTTAAATGTTATTATAAAGTTATAATGCAACTTTATAATAATAAAGTCACTTTAATTTTATAAAGTGCGTTAAGTGAAAATTAAAAGTGGGAATATATCTTTTATCCCACATTGGCAGGAAGGTGTTTGAGTTCTCACAAGAAAAGAATAAAAAGGACTTAAGAGCTTATTCTCAGGCATCCAAATTTGAATATTGCTTTGATATTTTTCAGTTGTGGGGCCAAGGGTTTCTGCAGTTGTTCATTTGGCCATTGAGAACGAAAACTCTCAATTGGTAATGTGATTTGAGGTTGTGAAATATGATTTGAATTATCGCTGGTTGTGGGCTCTATCTCAGGAGTTCAACTTGGGCTTCATTGGAAAACTTTGTGGCCTTTGGCCAAGTTTTGATGGTATTCATTTGGGGTTTGATTGAAGACATTTTGAGAGCATTTAGTCTTTGTCGATTTGGCTTTATAGAGACAGATTTACATCATATATCAGAGTACCGACATTCTGATTTAATTATTAGTCATTGATACCAGCTTGTGAAAGCCACGATTTTTGCATATTTCTCCCTTGTTGAGCATTGATTCTCTCTAGTGTTTGCAGCGCTTCATGTATGGGAGATTGGAGATGATGTCCAATGCGATTTGAAGGAGTCTTGTGGCCATAATAAATTGTTCCCGAGGTTTGATCACCAGCAGCAAGGGCGGCTAGGTCAAAGGGGCGATTTCCAGCAAGGAAGAAGAAATAAATTCAAAGAAAATTTGTGGAGCATTGTTAGATGATAAGGCAGCTAGGCGCTAGCGTTTGGGAGGCAAATCTATTAGTAGCAAGGAGGATCGAACATCTTTGTGCAGGCAGCCATTAATCTCCAGGTTCCCATTTGATGTAATTTGCATTTGTTTCACTCTTTCATGCTAGCATTCATTGCAGATTTCATCAGCACTTCATGGCATTGTAATAGGAGTGGTTACATTGATCCTTCATGTAGTTTGGCATAGATGACTCTTGTATATCAGATTGTGCATTGGATGTAAAGCCAAGAGTCTTGGCATCTTATGGTAGTTTGTAATGGGAGTTTACATTTCATTAAGGATACCATCTTTGAGGAGTCATACATGGTTGTAATGTTCCTTTTGAATGACATATTTGGATGCTTGACAATTGTTTGATAAAATGCCTCCTAGCTGAAAGTGCATATTTCATTAGAAGTTCATGTATTGCATTCTAAGAAGGTTAAGAACAAGCTGTACTTGCATTCAGTTCCGTGCATACATCATTATAGTGTTAAATCTTAAACATATAGACCACTTGACCACTGCAAAGAGCTTAGCCCAAGCTGACTCAAAACTCTTCGATTTTCTGCCCTTGTATTTTCGTCAAACTGTTGGTGTGCAAAGTCTTTGCTTGCTGATTTGTGTTTCAGTTTGCTTTGATGACTTGTGAATGATGTCAAACTATTCTAAATGCTTGTAATTTAATGCTATAATGATCTATCAACAGTCTAAATGCATCAATGACTTCATTTAATCTTTTCCAATGCACATACATGGTTTCTAAATGAAAAACATGCACCTACAGCCAATCGACAATTTGTCAAACAATTGGCATGCAAGCTAAATGCTGGACAATAATGTACATTACAATGAATGCGGAACATGCAACTTATATCTCCATTTAAACATATGCAATCTCCAAGTACATCATGATATGATCATGCCAAGACTCTTGGCTTACAATGTAAAGTACATACTATGCTCAAATCTGATTATGGAGTTCATCTACAGCAGCATGCTAAGAACTTATGAAATGATTGATGAAATTAATCTCTAATACAATACCAATAGATGCTTATGAACCCAGCAATGAAAGTTAGCATGAATGGTGAACAAGATGCAAATAACTACAAAATGTGAAGCCTGGAAGGTATGGCTGCTTGCACAAAATGGATCGATTCAGCTTGGTTGCAATGTATTTGCCTTCAGGACCCTAGCACCTAGTCTCCATGGTGTCTAGCGATGCCTCCCAAATTTTATTAGATTTTTATTTGTAGCCTCTTGATGAAATCGCCCCCCAGATAGAGCTGCCCCTATTTCTTTATGACAGACCTCTGAAATAATTTGTTATCACCAATTTCCTACCTCAAAATGTATGCAACCTCATGAGCAAATGCCTAAGAATGAAGCGCTGAAACCTCCTTGTCAAATCAATGCCAATCAAGAGTGAAATGAAGAAAATCGTGGCTCCTTCTTTGCTGCTATGAGTGACTGATAATTAAATCAGAATGCTGGTACTCTGATATATGATGTAAATCTATCTCTATAATGCCAAATCGACGAAGACTAAATGCTTTCAAAATGTCTTCAATCAAACCCCAAATGAATACCATCAAAACTTGGCCAAAGGCCACAAAGTTTTCCAATGAAGCCCAACTGAGATAGAGCCCACAACCAACGATAATTCAGATGATATTTCACAACCTTAAAATCGCATTACCAATTGAGAGTTTTCGTTCTCAATGGCCAAATGAACAACTGCAGAAACCCTTGGCTCCACAACTGAAAAATATCAAAGCAATATTCAAATCTGGATGCCTGAGAATGAGCTCTTAAGTCCCTTTTATTCTTTTCTTGTGAGAGCTCAAACACTTTCATGGCCAATGTGGGATAAAAGATATATTCCCACTTTTAATTTTCACTTAACGCACTTTATAAATTAAAGTGACTTTATTATTATAAAGTTACATTATAACTTTATAATAATATTTAAATATTTTAATTATTCCTTTGTCACTTTAAAAATCACTTAAATGAGGGTCATGGCCCCATTGCTCATTATAATTGCACTTTATATTTAATTATTAATAATTAAAATAACATAACTCCATAAATACTCATTATTTCTCGATTCCGTCTGAACCCAAGGAGTTAACCACTGCATCCACTGCGCATCCAACTGCCTTACTAAAAATAGTAAGGGTCCCTCTCTATCAACCAATCCCTCATTATCTGATCAAACCGATGGTGTAAAGGATTGGCACTGCAAATGAAGCCTGTTTAGGTGCCCTGCTATAGATAGAAACCCTAATTGTTCTGAAATAGCCACTTACTATAAATAGTAAGTGTGCCAAACTAAGTCCAACGAAGGTCAGATTTGAACTCTCATTGATCACTGGAGGCGAAGCCATACCGAATACTGCCAAATAAGACCCCCTAACCATCTGCTCTAGCCTACGAGGGTCAGGAATAGGCTAAACCATCCACAGTCATGGTCACGCTAAAAAGGGGACATTACAATTACAAGCCACCAAATGAGTTGGAGAGACTCTAATGCGATGATCTTTTCATTCTTAAGGTCAAATCTAGGTCGAAATAAGTCAAATTTAGATGTTAATGAAAAATTGCAAATAACTATTAGTTGTTGAAGAACATGGGAAAAAATTACAATCAACAAAGAGAACTTCTTTATTTTCCTATTTATATTTTCTGATTTGTTCTTGATCACTCTCCCAAGTTTGATTCTTCTAGGACAAAAATAGCATTTTTGTCCAAAAGGATTTCAATTCATTAACAATTATTAAAATATTAGTTGTAATATTAAATGGTCATCTTAGCTTTAGTTAGTCGTGTTATCATCGTTTTGTTCCGTCTCAAAAATCTTACTAGTCTATTCTAAATTTGGTTAAGTCTTAAAGCTGTCATTATTTTGGTTAGTTCATGAAACTCTGTCGGTCTCCGCTTAGGTTATTATAACCTTTGTTTCTATCGACGTGTCACTTAATGCCCAGTCTTACAAAGGTGTCGGTGTTTGGTATTGTAGTCATAACTTTATAAGTCTTGTTTTGGGCCAAAGTTCAAGTCATTTCAAAATTTTCTCAAGTTATGAAACTTCTGTTGGCCTTCGACAAAGTTATATGAACTTACTCTTTTTCCTCTTGAAGATGATGAAGACCTTGAAAGCGGTATAAGAAATGCATTAAAAAGCTTTCGGTATTTCATTGTGGTTATAGAACTCATGTCGGTCTCCAACAAGGTTATATGAACCTCTCTTCTTGTCGATGAAGTAGCCATTCATTTTCAAATTTTAAAAGTGGTTACAATAAAGTGATGATGTGAAAGGCTACACGCGCCAACTATAACGAGAGGACAATTAATTGCCTATCTACTCGTTCATTAATTACAAAGGCTTTAAAAAGAAAGACGAGCTAGTGAGAGGAGTATTTTCAGCTAAGGCAATAGAAAACAATGAAGGGAAGGAGTAAACTAGTGCAGTCATCGATTTTTAGAGACCAGAATCACCGAGGTATTTCTTTCTTTGCTTATTTTAGTAGCTGTTGATTATTGCATTTCAAATTGAAGGGTTTTTCATTAGTGCAAGCCTCCTGTGTAAATCACATACAAACCCTAGGTTTTCAGTCACCTTGAGATACAAATATTAGGGTTTCAAATGCACCTCAGGCTTAACTAGCACAATGCTAGAAATTGGGGATACTAAGCTACGGTAGGCAGACTTAGATGGATTTTGGGAGAAAGTTAACAAGCCAAATCCCCCGCTCATCACACGAAAGATAATTGTGAGTGGGTTAATAGAAGCAACTGCCTTTCCCGTTGTGATTTAGTGCCTAGACCTAGTTATGGAATGCATCAAACATTATGATTCTCACACCCGTGAAGTTAAAACCCTTGACAATAGGCTAGTGGTTAAAATTCAAAGAACTACCTTCGCCTCATGTCTAAAACTTTGAGAAAGAGGACAATTTTTAGGTTTAGACTTCACTAATACACAAATTGAGTTCTCAGCAAAAAAGGGTTTTACCGGAATATAATCGCCAAGAATTGACTGGTTGCACCTAGGAAAGGTAAATCCCAATTACCTAGAGTTTTGCACAGGAATCATTTTGTTGATGAAATATTAGATATAGTCGTGCTGCTAGACAGGTTGAGAGGGAATGAAAGAGCTAGGCTTGAGATCGAGCCCTCTCCCACGAGATGAAGTCCTAATTTTCAAGTATTATGATAAGTTGTAGTTGAGTAAGAGCTACCTTCATCACAGGAGAATTACTGATACTTTTACCATGAGGGTGACTCAAGAAATACAGGGGAGAATCAACCTGAGGCTCACTCCTGAGTCTATGCAGCTAATTGGCATGTATGGAAGTCACTTCATCCAATTCCAAAGATTTTCATACATTCGAATTGGTGGTTTCAATGGTTATCCATTAAAGCTACCTATATATGCAAAGGATAAATTTATACTGATAGAAGTTTGTAGATAATTGGTTGATGTGAATAAAAGATGTCAAGAGCGAAAGAAACTGGGTGTATAGTTTCTTGTAGGTTTTGGTTACTTCACTTGCAATTCAATGTCAAATGCTCTTAACATCGAAAGGGACTTGGCCAAATATACCTTGCAGTTTTATAATGAACGTTTCCCTTTTGATAGTAAAGATTATGTGAAGAATAGCCTACAACTTGGCTCGGGTTTCAATCACGTACCTTAACTAGAAGATTATTGGGTAGATTCCTTGATGAGTTTGAGGCGAGGAGGAGGAGTTGGATGAGGCTGTCCTTGAGACAGATAAGAATATTTGATTTGGGATGGGATGTTCAAGGCATAGAAGATGATGAAATGGATATGGTTGATCTTGTTTTTACTAATCATATATCTACTCAACCCATCGCAATCATGGATTGGAGCATCAAGGAATTCAAAACTATTGAAGCAAAAAATGCAACTGTTTTGCAGAGAACAGAGGAGTGGGTTGCCAAGAAGAAGACAAAATAGACATGTCCTCAAACCAGGTTACAAAGTACTCAACCTAAAGGTGGGAGTAATCAACCTCCTATAATCTCAAGGACTTTAGGTTCAACTTCACATCAGATATCATTGGGAGCTCATGGTGATGGTGATGACGAGCCTCCCAAAAGGAATTTGTTAGAAAAGACATGTGGAGATGATGTGATGGATCTGCCTCAACTAAGGATAAAGACATAGTTGAGGATGAAGAAGGAATAGGTAACATTTCCATTAATACCTCTTCCTCATCTCATAGGTCATCCCTTGCTAAAGAAGTAAATGAGCCTCTTAGGATTGGACCTACTCCACCTTCACCAAAGCATGTGGAGATTATCACCCCTCCATTAAAGAGGACTTCGTTTGATTCTTCTAGTTCTAAAGTAGCCGCTGTACCTCCCACATCAGCCTGGCTAGAATTTATACATTGTCAAAGAAGAGAAAGCTAATACAACTAGATCTCCCAGAGCAAGATATGGTGAGTTAGTTGCTTCAGAGGACTCCTAAGCCTAAGAGGTTGAAGACCACATCCAAATTGGTAGAGGATGATAACACATGAAATGTTTGTGTGGAAGTTGCTTGCCCCACTGCACAAAAAAAAGTTAACCAGGCAACTGCAAGTGATTTTGATGTTGCCAGGATAAACTTAGGGGCCTTCCACAAGAGATGGAGATGTACACAATTTCCAAGTGATAGCGGCAAGGTTAGTTGAACGAACTAACAAAGATAAGAAAAGTAAAGATGAATTGAAAAACCAGGTCAAGGTTCTGACTGAATGCCTAAAGTTAGTTTTTGACTTTACTCAGCCAATTTCTCAAGCTGAAGCTTCTTTTGATCCAACATTAGTGATGGGAAAAGAGATAGTAATTAAAATGCAAAGTTATAAAGTTTTTGGAAAGGCTATAGAGGAGTGGAGTTGCAATATAATAGATAAGGGTAATCAATTCATCTCAGAAATGCTAAGAGTTCATTAGAGGGCATACTCTTTGAAAACAAAGATAGAAAAAGATATTGCCTCGACCAAGAACGAAGAAGCAGTATGGGTTACATACTTGAATGAGATTAAAGGGATGCTGAGTATGGGTATGGAGAAACTAGCTAGTGAGCAAATTATTCCTAATGCTGCTGATGGTCGTTTTGTGATCTGGAATAAAAGTGTGTAGTGGAAATTGCAAGTTGTAACACAAAGTTTACAGGAATTTAGCAAAGTATTGACTGAAAGCAATGCAATTATAGAAGAGGTTCACAAAAGCCTCTCTACGCTTGGTCTAGAGCCTATATGGGAAGGAAGCAGTAGTGAGGATGACATTGGAGCCCTAAAGGAGAATTTCAAGAAAGTGATTGACGAGTTTACCAACTCTCAACCTTTCAATGCCGATAGCTTGAGAAAATTCAACAGAATAGACTCTGTCCTATTTCAGACAGTTGAATTGGTAGGATCGTATGAGAAAAGAATTGAAGCAGGAGATGACAATCAAATGGCCTGGAAGTTGTGAGTAGGGAATATTACTATTCCATAGCATAAAGAGATGCCACATGTTGTCAAGGCTTTCCAAGCTTTACGGAAAAGGCTTGCCACATCAGTGTTGTGACCTTTTCACACATCGCCTCATTGCAAATGGGGACCCCCAGTGGTTTGCTTTTCTAGGGTTTTGTCGTGGCGTAACAATTTCATGAAGTCATTGCTTTGAGAGTTTCAAGTTAGAGTTTTGAGTCATTGCCCGAGCCAAGTGGAGAATTCAAGCCTGAAACAGTGCCTAAACGTCATGGAAGTGCTCAGAAGGTTTGGAAGACAAGGATCACTTGTGCTTTGAGTCAATTCTGACACTTCCTATTTTTTAGGGATTTTGCTTTTTCTATTTTTAGAAAGTCAACTTGGGTCTCATGGGTCATGGAGTCAACATTTCCATCCTTAGAATCAAAATTCAGGAAAAAAGCAAGAAAAATCGCAAAAAAATCAAAAGAAAATCATATGGTTTGATAATCCAGAAAGAGACAAGCATGAAATTCATGGTGATCAAGGACAAAAAACGGTATAAATCTGGAGAAATTCACTCATGGATATGGAAAGACCATCCCAAAATCCGCCTAGAGATGGCAAAGGCACAACAAAGTCCGCCATGCCAAAGTGAGGAATGGAAAAACATTAGGAAAGTTTGCCCAAGCCTTGGAAAAGGAAATGGCAAGACATAGAGGAAGTCCGCCATGCCTTTGGAAAGCTCATTGTGAAGTCTGCCCCACCTCTTGGCATGAAGTCTCCAAAGTCTGCCTAGACATCAAGGGGATATGGAATGAAGTTTGTGAAGTCCGCCATGTCTTGGAAAGAAACTCACCAAGTCCGCCTAGTGCATGGAAAGAAACGCATGAAGTCCGCCCTTGCAAGCAACATGGAAAAGAAAGTCTAAAGTCTGTCCCTGGAATGATGGAAATTGTCTAAGGCATTGTGAAGTCCGCCCTAGGCTAGGAGGAGAAAAATCTAAGTGTTGGTAAAGTCTGCCCACCACGAGAAAAATGGCAAAGAAGTCTGGAAGTCCGCCCTGGCTAAAGGAGAGAAATAAAACAACACGAATAAATAATTTCTTAGCCATGGGTAAAATAAATAGCCAAAATTAAACGGGTTGGAAAAGATTAAAAGTTGAAAGTTTAATACTTTGGATATTTTATTCCAACACTTAGGAAAATTTATTTAAAAGGTTCAATGCCTAGAGGAAAATGGAAAATAACATGATGAATATCAAATTTGCCTTAGATAAAATCAAAATTCACCATGATTTGAAGGTTGGAAAAATCGAATTTAATACATTGGATATTTAATATTTTCCAACGTTTAAAAAAATAAATATCAACACTTAGCTAAAATTCGAACTTCAAAGAAAAATCTAAAGATTTTGGCTGAAGGTAGTGCTTGGGTAAAATTTGGAAACTTGCCATGGTGAAGAGAAGAAAATAGGACTAAATTCGATGAACTCAAGAGAAAAGATGAAATTGCTAAAATAAATTGAACTTCTCAAAATTATATTGAGTTTAAGCAACTCATTCTTCACAAGTTCGATTGAGAAGAAGTTGAGCTCTCTCAAAATTGCAAGAGATAAACTTTTCAAGGGAGAATCTTGAAAGCAAAGTAGATTTTTCTCGGTGGAGGAGTAAATTCGTAAGCGGGAGGATGTAAATTTTGAAGAAATAAATTGGAATTCTTGGCTGAAAAGCACATTTCCCAGCAAAAGGCGCATTCTTTCCTTGGATTTTTGAGTAAATTTAAGAGGTTGAATTCAATTCGCAGCCAGAGGATACTTTCAAAGGTTTAAAATTTGGTTGGCTAAGTTCTTCTATTCTTCTTCCATCTTATTCAATCACGCTGGCAAAGATTTGTCAAAACTTTATCAAGTTCGCCCATTTTCAGCTTGCTTTTTCATAGAAATTTATCTTTTTAACAAGCTGAAAGTAAAAACTTTCGAATAAAGGCCCGGAAATAACTAGATTTAAAAGTCTTTGCACTAATGTTAATTCTTTTTATCTATTGCAGGTTAATGACCACCCGGGGAGAACCATCAAGAAAGGCGCAAATGAAGTTT
>VDFB02256132.1:62898208-62955366 GCA_007258455.2 Sequoia sempervirens | reverse complement strand
GAGAAGAGATATAGAGAGGGGGAGGGAAGGAGAGATGGAGAGTATATAGGGAAGGAGAGAGATAGAGATATGTGATAAAGAGAGAAGTAGAGAGGGAAGAAGGCGGAGATATTGAGAGATAGGAGGCAAGGAGGGAGAGAGAAATAGGTATAGAAGGAAAAATAGGTAGAGAGAATTAGATATGAAATGAGAGGTAGAGGGAGAGGTAGGGATGGAGAGAGAGGTGAGACAAAAACAAAGAGAGGTAGGTAGATAGAGGGAGGAGGAGATAAAGAGAAGTACAGAGGGAAGGAGAGAGGGACGAAGAGGTAGGGAGGGAGAGAGATAGGTGAGAGAGATAAGAGAGAGGAGGGAGGGATATGTAGGGAGAGAGAGGCGAGATAGAGAGAAAGAGAGTAGAGAGGGAAGGGGAGAGAGATAAGTGAGATAGGTGATAGAGATGTGTGATGGAGAGAGAAGTAGAGAGGTAAGGAGGAAGGTGGAGAGATTGAGATGGAATGAGGGGGAGAGAGAAAGAGGTATAGAGGGATAGGTTAGATAGTGAGAAGTAGAGAGAAAAGGTGGGTGAAAGGAAGAGAGAGGGAGAGAGAGAGGGGGGAGAAAGAGAGATGTGATAGAGAGAAGTGCAAAGGGAAGGAGAGAGAGGGGGAGACAAAGAAAATTAGAGAGGGAGGAAGGGAAGGAGAGAGAGGTGAGATAGAGAGAACTAGAGAGGGAAGGAGAGAATGGCAAGATATAGAGTAGAGAGGGAAGTAGAGAGAGATGGAGAAAGAGGGGAGAGAGAGGGAGGGAGGGATAGGTAGGGTTAGAGAGAGAGGGAAGGAGGGAGGGAGGGAGGGAGATAGATATTAGAGAGGGAAGGAGAGAGAGATGGACATGTAGAGACATAGTTCTTGATCTCAAGGGAGAGAGTGTTAGATAAAGGGATGGAGATAGTGTGAGAGAGAGAGGTCTAGAGAATAAGAGATGAAAATGAGTGAGATAGAGAGAGAAAGATGAAATTTGACCTCCTGATTACTAAAATTTGACCTCCTAATTACTAAAATTTGACATGTTGATTATTGAAATTTGACTATCTAATTTTTTTTTAAATCTTCCAAAAACTATAATTTGCATTATAACTCCTAGAGATTTGAAACCACTCTCAAACATCTTGAAACTATATACATGAAATATAACTTAAAGTATAAGAAATTAAATGTCCATATGTAAATGTCAACTTATACTTAAATGTTTATTTCATGTATATAGTTTCCCTGACAGAGAAAGAGAAAATGAAAGAGCTTAGAAAAATGCATTCCAAAAGTCATGAATGTCATTTGGCGAGCACCAAATTTGGCACTACCCAAATGGGTTGCATTGGGCATCTGACCCAAAGTTTTGGACAACCATTTCATGCAAAAGACGTGATTTTTTGAAAGGGTAACAAAATTTCCCACATTTTTGGTTGTGCTCACCATCACATTTGTACGTCTTTCAATGCACATTTATAAAAATAATGTGATGACGTTAGGCTCTCTCTTAGCTATCTAAATTTTTTTTTTTACATTTTGATTAAGTTAAGGTTTTCATCCATAACTTCTCTTATTATTGCTTATGTTTTTTGTCAAAAACCAACATGTGCTAGTTTTAGAATAGATTTTTACTCGTTCATCAAATTGTGAAAAAAATTACATTTTTTAAAACTAGACTCCATTATACACGTGATGAAAAAAAAATTGATTAGTTTTCAAAAAAATTAGGGGGGAGCACACTCAAATTTCAACTTTTTAGGATGTGTCCACTTCGAAAATTCATAAAATATTATATATTCATTAAAAAAATTATCCAAAAGAACGGGGATAAACTACATGGTGTTAGATAATTTCTCACCATTTGGATTTTTTAAATTCTAAAAAAATAAGTTAATCAAAAAGGGGGGGCCGTCAGATGCTATTTTTTTTTATAAAAACATAACCTATTTCCCCCCCCCTTTTTGAGACCCTTAATCTTCATTAATTTAAAAAAGAATTAGTATCTTAGAAACTAGACTCAGAGCAATTTAACTCTTGTTCTTGCTGCATCTTGAAATTTTGAGCTTGACTATCTTCATTTTCTCGTGCAAATCAAATTTTGTTGATTTAAAAAAAAATGATATCTTAAGAGCCTTTTTTGTGTCACAGATCCATGCACTTACCCATATATGATACATCACATGTCTTGAATCAATATGATACAATAGTGTCATGAATCAAATAGTGAATGAATGTTGTAATCAGTACTTACATCCCGATCAATGAATTAATGGTCGCTTGTACATAGTCTCTTATCTACAAATTTTTGTGTATTTGTCAAAACTACCACCTGACTCACTCTCTTGCCTAGCTGTTACTCCCAACATTAGAGTGTGTCAAGGATGGTGGTATTGACCATGATGGTCCTCCTCCACCTCCTCATGGTGGCCCCATCAATCGAATCCTCACAAACCTTGCTTGCAATGACATGCTCCACCCTGAACTCATTTCTTGTGAAAAAGAGGGCCTCCTCTTAGCCTTCAGAACTGCTACATAATAAAGGTCCATATAATATTAGGCCTCTCTACCCAGCCATACCATTTGTGTTGCCATCTCTATTGCTCTACCTCCCCCTGTGCCCTAGTAGTGTCCTACTCCTACCTATATCTATCTTTGTCAGCTTACAACCAACTCCTCTTTATACCCCAAGCATCCCTGACTAATCAGAGACTATCCCTCTCCACTCTCACTGTCACCATATCCCCCTATAAAGTATCCAATTTTTCATGGAGACTATCTTGCTTCATTGTCCTACTGGCTATATCATCAAGTGCCTAGAGTAGGAGGCCATGTGGTTGAGTCACTATGATCTTTGTCACTGCTAGTCTCCCCTCCAAATAATCATCTCTTTGTCTTGTCTCTAGTTTTCATGCTAGCAGCACATCCTCCAAACTTAAAATCTCTAAATCTAAATCCATCTCCTCCTCCTCCTCCTCTCCATCTCCATCATCACTCTCCTCGGAGCAATCCTCCTCTCCCTCTCCATAATTACTCTCCTTAGATACCTCCTCCTCTACAATCTCCTCCACCACCATGTTTATTCCCTCTTATCTTTGCTCTCTCTGCAAGACCCTCCTCCTCACTCTCCTCCCCTCTCCTACTATTGCATCCCCTCCTACTACCACCTCCTCTCCCACTGTAGCCTCCACCCTCATCGTTGATGGTGCTCCTCTTGGTGGCATCACTGCCTCCAACCTCGTACCTCTCCACCACTTTATGTATCTCTAGGTCACCCTAGGTCATCCAACCCTCCTTGCCTATCCCAAATGACCTATGTTAGGTTTTTATATGGTGTTGTTGCTACCCTCTATCTAATCTAAGGGCCCCATAGTCTTGTATCCCTCAACACTCGTGTAAACCTCTCCTCTACCTCGAAGATATCCTATACCATGCCAATTTGGCATGTCACCTTATATGGTCTATACCCTTCAATCAAAAATAGTTGTTTGTTGATAAGATAACACCATGTGAACATATAGCCATAATAATCCTTGTCCTCATCCCAATCCTCCACATCCTTGCGTGGTCTCCAAATGATGTCTCCATTTTTGAGTTCATTCATCATCCTCCTTCAAGGAGCCTTGCTCTTGAAATCCTTGTAGTGCAAACTAAACCACCGACAAAATACCATCAGCTCATCCACTACTCTAGGTGTCCTCTCTCCAAAAGGCCTAGCCACCTAGATGTGATCCCAAGCCCAAACCTGTAGTAGCATGACATGTTTGAGGCTCACCCCTCTTCTATAGCACACCAGATGCTTATCTTTGTATAGTTTTGCGAGTAAACAAGGTCCCCATGTGAACCTCCTCGACCTCTCTACCATGTCAATCACAAAACTGCCCAACATAAGATTGAAGAACTGACCACTCCTATCAATTAGGATTACCCCACTGATCAATCCACACAAATATAATTCCATACCAGACACTATCACCCTACAACCATCTACATCTAACACTCATCCTTGAGTTGGTAGGTTTGTCATACAAAACATAGCTTGTAGCACCTGTGGTGTTGTCTATGCACTAGACACCACTACCATCAACCCTTGAATAGGAAACTGCAGGATCCTCCAAACATCCTCCAAGGTCATCGTAATCTCCCCTGTAGGGAGGAGAAATGTGCAGGTCTTTGAACTCCATTGCTCAATTGAGGCGATCAACAAGGGCTTGTGTGTGATGTATGTCAATCTACATGCATCTATAAGAGGTCAATCTACCTCTACAAATCTGTTGGAAATTGGATTGCATCAAATGGTTTTCCTTGATGCCAACACAATATTAAATTTATCAGATGGTTACCGGAAGCTATTCCCTATCAAAGATGTTTGTTATATGTGATCCGATGTGTTGGTTTTTGGGTCCGATTTCTACCGTGAGACAAGCTATGATTCTGATATTTGAGATCTTGGCCGACTTAGCATATGCAATATATTATGAGGACTACTTATGTTTTATGGATGTTTTTCCAACATAAGAAATGTGTTAACCTTATATGATGTCAAACTAATTGATGAATTATATATATATATATATATATATATATATATATATATCAGACTCTCTAAAAAAGATAAAAAAAAAGGAAGAAGAAAAGAGAGAAAAAGAGCAGAGGGAGCGAAGTAGGCAAAGATAATAGAGTGTATGTGCATGGTGTGAGTCTAGTTGAGTTATCAGGTGAAGATCAAAATATAATTATTAAGTGACTACTGGGAGAAGCAATACTACTTATACAAAGCCTCGTCCAAAACTGAACTCAACACAAGGAAGGTGTATTCCATCAGTTCATACTTTTAGCAGTGAGCTATAACTCTTGTATTCTGATAGTTAGCCATCTTTTGTATCTCCAGGTTGTAGCCCTATGGACAATGAGTTCTTATTTTAGGCAGTGAGCCTTTTTGTAATCGGTTTTGATATTTTTTATAGTGTGAGTTAATCCTCATCGTGGTTTTTCCCTTATTGGGTTTTCCACGTAAATATGGCATTACTATGTTTATGTGATGAATTTTAGTTTTTTCACTTAATGTTTAATCAATTAAGCAGTATCAAGATCTTGTTATAGTAAATTATTACAACGTTTAGTTTGGTGAAAATTGATTCATCCCCCCCTCTCAGTTGTCCCATTGAACAAAATGGTGAAGGGATCTTACTTGGATGAAGAATTAAGAACAGAGACTTCAGACTCTGAAAATGAAGATCTGAAAGAAAATATCAAGCAAGTAGGTGAATGCATTAAAAAACTAAGTCCTCAGATCCGAAAGTTCAAGTTGAAACATAAAGAAGTTGACTAGGAACTAAAGGAAGCAAAGGAGACTACTGAGAATCTAAGAATGAAACTTGAAGAAAGCAAAAGGATGGAAGAGAATCTGAAATTGGCAATTGAACAAAGCAAGAGAGAGGAAAGATGCTTGAAAGAGATTATCAATCAAAAGACAGAAAAGTGTGATAAGCTTGAACAAGAAGTAGTAACCCTCAAAATTAACCTGGAAAAAGTGAAAGCTCATGAAGAAAGGTTCAAGACAAGTTCTACAATGCTTGATGAGTTGATTTCATCTTAGAAACCTACAAAGGATAAAGGTGGTTTAGGGATTGAAGATGGAAAAAGTTCAAAGACTAATCCTATTTTCAACGAGGTGGACAATCAAAGGAAATTTCAAGGCAATACTTATCAAAACAAGAATTGAAGGAACTTTACCAGAAGGATTCCCATTTGGCAGCCTAATGCTCAAAGGTACCCATCTTTTAATGGATTTTGTTTCTCATGTAAAAAATTTGGACATAGAGGAACATAATGTAGAAGAAGGATGAACCAGATTAGAATGAGTCAAAATGTTGGATTCTTTGCTAGACAATGTCATGTTTGTAACAAGTTTGGACATAGAGCTACTGAATTTGGAAGCCAAATGATGATGAACAAATTTAATACAAATAGAAGAATTCAATCCTTTCAAGGCTATTGTTACACATGCAATGTATTTAGACACAAGGCTAATCAATGCAGGTCAAGGATAAAATAAAATTCATTTGATCATGGATATGTTATGTGCTACACTTGAAACAAACCAGGACATATCTCAAAATTTTGTTGGAGCAAAGTTGGGAAGAAAACTAATCTGAAACAGAAGGTCAAACTTATGAACAAGGTAGATCCAAAATAAGTAAGGAGAGAGAAATGTCAAAAATTTGGAGAAAGAAGGAAGAACCTGAGAAAAAGGATGAATCAAATAACCCTGTATCTACATTCGGTGCAAATACCTCTTTCAAGAATTGAACTCAGTAGTGGTTTCAAGGGGAACAGTCACAAAAAATCTAACAAACCCCTGATTAATGAGGTGTTGTGTGATGACACAAGGATAAGTAATGTTAAACATTATTTTGAAGGCATTAAAAAACATTTCGGTAGAAAAGAGGCAAATCAAGAAATTTGTAAAGCTCTTCTTGGTTTACAGTGTATCTAATAAAGTAGTTGGCAACTTAAAAGCTGAAAAAGAAGTAAATGCAAAATTAGGGAAAAGTTGATCTGACAGTTTTGGTTGAGAAGGAGGTACTGACAGAGTGAAGTATAGATGATGATATCACAAGCAATAAATAACCTTTTTATGATGAAACCCTAAAAGTGACAAGTTAAATAAGGATGATTGAGTGGTCACTTTTCACATTGTGAATTGAATGAGCTAAGGAGTAAAGTGCAGCTAAGAGATAAGGAGTTAGGGTTGTGGCAAGTGAAAGCATGGAGAACAAGGCCAAAATAATGGAGTTGAAGGAAATGGTGGTATTTAATTTGTGTTGTGACAAATTGCAGAAATTAAGTAAGTTACAGATTGATGAATTGAACCATGAAAAGATTCAAAATTTTGAAGGTTCCCTTTTAGTTGAGCAAATGCAAAAGGTCAAGAATTTAGGGAAAAAGGGTTTAGAAATTTGGAGCGAATTTCCATACTTTTCAAATGTGGACATTGTTTGGTTTTTCCTAAGCATAATTCAAGGTGATCAGATGATCTTCGACAAACCCTATGGGATTACAAAGGAAGCAATTGCAAAAATAACAAGATTATGCAATAATGGACCCATTCCAATAGAGAAGTTAGTGAAGAACAAAGAAGTTGAAGCCCTAACTGGGGAAACAGGAGATCAAAGGGAACTTCTAATTCATACTATAATTGACCCTATGATAAGGTATGTGACATATGCCATATCATATAAGGTTTATTTCAAAAATAGGGAAGGCTCTACTTTGGTGATTGTTGTATACGTTGCACATCAAATGGTTGAAAAGAATGAGGATTTTGATTTGTGTGAGTTATTGAGGAATCAATTAATGGAGAATATTACTATGACAAAGAATGGCAATTACCCTTTTCATTTTGGATCTTTGGTTATATGTTGATGATGTATTTTCTAAAATCGTTACCATTGAAAGAGAATGTTGTGTGGAAGTTAGTTGTACTAGTTGGGAAGCAGGTCTATTGGTACTTGGAATGTTTAGCAAAGAAGGAAAATATTTTTAAAGAATACTTTGTAAAAAAATAAAAATGCATGGAGCTCTAGCATGGTTTCCAGTATAGTTGGGATGTCTGAAGCAGGATCCTCCTTCGGAAAGAGGAAAGCAAGAAGAATCGTCTCAAGTTCTCCTCCAAAAATAAAGAAGCTGAAGATAGAGGGGAAGAAGGAAGAAAAGGAAGAAAAGATTACAGAGGCAATTGATCTGGCATCAACAAATGATGATGAGGAATATTTTACTAAGGAGAAGATGTTGAAGATTCTTGAGCAATTTGATGGACTGGAGAAGATTGGAGATGTTTGGTTGTGAAGAC
The DNA here is from genome assembly GCA_007258455.2 of Sequoia sempervirens. NCBI lineage: Eukaryota > Viridiplantae > Streptophyta > Pinopsida > Cupressales > Cupressaceae > Sequoia > Sequoia sempervirens. Next base: position 62,947,500 of record VDFB02256132.1, on the reverse strand, counting down.
CATCATATGAAAAAGCTGAGATCATAGACACCTTGTCTATTTACATAATTCATAATGATATTGATCTAAGTGAATTGACAAGTGTTTTACCAGAAGTATTGATTGAGCAGATTGAAGACAGACTAAAGGCATCGTCACCTAGTGAAACAAATGAAAAAGATAAGATTCAATTGGACATGGAAGAAAGATTTGGAAATGCACATAAGAGATTGAATGAGAGCATAAATGAATTGAAAACATGCATCAAGAATGTAAACAGTGTGTATAGGTATTGTCTCAGGTGGTCTACTGCTATCGAAAACTACAAAGCAAAAATCGATGCTATTGAGCTTGAGCTAGATTCTATTGGAAAAACATATGATATCCTTAATGACAAGGATGGAGCACAAAATAAAAGGATCAATTCCTTACAATATGAACTAGCAGGCATACTGGTACATAAGGATAACATTGTGAAGAAATTCTAGAAAGTCAAAGAAATAATTGAATTGAGATTGGAACAACTTTCCAGTCTCCTCATGGAAGCTGGGAAGAATGAACAAAATATTACTATCATAGATACTCTCCTGGAAATAATTGATTTGATAGTGATGAACACAAATATTTGTGTAAACATCAGGTTGGCAGTGGACTCCTGGAAGACATTTCTTCCAAAATTAAAAGAACAATACAAGGAGATATTTTAAGAGATGAAGGATTGAGGTAAAGAACCATTTTTTATATCATTTTTTAAAACTATTTTTGTATAAAAAATTTGGAGTAAGGGGGAGATAATTCTTCTATTCTTTGCCTTTGATGTCAAACGGGGAGAGAGAACATGTGAAAAGAATGGAAATCATTTCAACTCATCAAAGGGGAAGAACTACAAAGGATGTTGTTGTTGGCTTTTCACATCTTGTGTCTCCATCAATGACAAAGGGGGATATTGTTGGAAATTGGATTACATCAAATGGTTTTCATTAATGTCAACAGGTTTTCATTGATGTCAACATAGTATTGAATGTATGAGATGGTTACAAGAAGTTATTCCATATCGAAGATGTCTGTTATATGTGATCCAGTGTGTTGGTTTTTGGGTCTGGTTTCTATCGTGAGACAAGCTATGATTCTGATATTCAAGATCTTGGTCGACTTAGCATATGTCATATATTATGAGGACTAGTTATGTTTTATGGATGTTTTACTAGCATAATAAATGTGTTAACCTTATATGATGTTGACCTAATTGATGAATCAAATATACACTCACACTAAGCAAAAAAATAGAGTGAAGAGCAGAGTGAGCGAAGCAGGAAAAGATAATAGAGTGTATGTACATGGTGTGAGTCTAATTGAGTTATCAAGTGAAGATCAGAACAAAATTATTGAGTGACTGCTGGGAGAAGTAATATTGCTTATATAGAGCTTCATCTAGAACTGAACTCAACACAAGGAAGGTGTATTCCATCAATTCATACTTTTGGCAGTGAGCCATAACTCTTGTATTCTGGCAGTTATCCATCTTTTGTATCTCTGGGTTGTAGCCCTGTGGACAGTGAGTTTGGATAGTGAGTCCTTATTTTAGGCAATGAACCTTTTTGTAATCAATTTTGATATTTTCTATAGTGTGAGTTAATTCTCACCGTGGTTTTTCCCTTATTGGGTTTTCCATGTAAATCTAGTGTTATTGTGCTTATGTGATGACTTTTAGTTTTTTCACTTAATGTTTAATCAATTAAGTAGTATCAAGATCTTGTTCTGGTAAATGATTAAAGTGTTTAGTTTGGTGACAATTGATTCACCGCCCCTCTCAGTTGTCTTGTTCAACAAAATCTTGTCGCTAACTACAATATAGCCGACCTTCACTCTTGAGTCTATAGAATTGTTGTTGCCTACATCCATCCATCTGCATGTTAGGGCATTCTGTCTAGAAATTATTCTATCTTTTCTTTCCTCTTTTTTGGTGGATCTACCCCTTTGGGCGTATCTACCTATCCATAGTGCAGATCCATCCCTTGGAAAATCCACCTTCCTCAAGGCCTGTTCTTTAGTAGATCTGTGCCTTGTAATCAAGGTGTGCATCCGCTTGTTTTTCATCAGATCCACCCTTGTAATATGGGTGTGCATCAACCTATTCTCCTGCGCATTTGCCCCTATGTTGTGGGTGTGCACATCTTCCCTTTTCTATTGCGGATTTTCCTAAGTGGCGAATCTTCCCATCCTTCTTATCCACATTTCTACTCATGGATTTTCCTTTCAAAAAATTTTCCTCTCTTATGGTGGATGTGCCTATGCATTGGCGCATCTGCCCATTTTGTGGTGTAACCGCCTTTCGATGTGTCTGATTTTATGCGGATGAATTTTCTTGTTCTAGTCGCATCCACCCTTCTTCCTACATGGGTGAATCTACCTATCCTTTGACTTTAACCCATAATAAATGCACATAAATAAATTGTACAAGTCAAAGTTAAGGTTTGTACCTGATCGTCACACTCTCCTCTCTGCACTCGCACCTTCAGTACATTGATTTGATGTGGAATGTTCCTCTTGCATGCCATTTCTCTCACTATGCTCTCTAATCACTTGAATGATTAGGGTAAAAATGAATAGTAATTTACTCTAATTACTATTTATGGGTAACCCTAATTACCCTCATTAACCCTAATTTCTTCTTTTCCCTCCCATTTCATTCTCATAACTTTGTTTTCCTTTGTTCCTTCACCATTCTTTCTCATTTTTCATCATGTTTTTGTTGATATCCTTCTTTTTCCTCTTTTGAGATGCTACTCAGGCCCCTTTTCCCATCTGCCCTCTCTAGGGGGTATCATTCCATCATATTCTGCCTTTTCTTCTATGCCATCTTTTCCCTCCATGTTGGGGCATCTCTTAATCTATTTATTCTATCAAGTTGGCTATATTTTAATCTTCTTTGAAACATCATTATTTTAATACTATTTCAAAGAGGGGAAAATATTAGACACCAGAATTTGATCACTTATGTTTGGTCAAATTTATCCTTATTTCATCCAAAATCCCTCCTTATCTGTATTAATTAAATAATATTTCTATTATTTAATTAACATTGTTCATCCCCCTAAGGTATTCTAAATTCCTAAAGTATTTAATTAATCAATTAAATACTTTACCTTTTATCCCTTCTTTAAATTAAATAAATATTCTTATTTATTTAATTAAATTCTCCCACATGAATTAAATTAAATATTTAATTCTCCCCTTTCTCTCTTTTTGTCCCATTCTTCATAATTTCTTCATTATCCTTAATACATTTTGTAATCCCTTCATTAGGGATGTGCACACACCTAATCCCTGATTCAAAGGTGTCACATCCTCCAACTTTTGAAACTTGCTCTCTAATCACCTTCATTAGCCTAATCCCCCTGCCTAATTACCTCCCTTAATCACTTGCACAACTATAATCCCTTGATTAGGAAGGGATAATCACCTTGTCATTTATGGCACCCCTCCCTTATCAATTCAACATTAATGCTTTATCCTTTTGGAGAACCAAGGTCCCCTAGACGAATTTAAAATTCCTTTATTGCCCCAATGTACTCCAAAGGAATTTTTAATTCCTTTTTATTCTTCCCTTCCAATCCTTATGGAATATTGGACAAGAAATCCCTTTACGAGGGAGATCTTGTCCATCTTCCAAGGTACTTGCAAAGTACCAACCCCTCATCTCAAGGCCTCACATGGTGACACTTGTCAGCATCCTAGGCCTTGAGAGGTCAACTCTCCACACATCTTCTCCCATGGTAACACTTTTCACCACCACATGGATTGAGATGTCTCAACACATCTTAACCCTTGATCTTCACCTTTGCATCCTAGCCCTCCATTTCATCCACCCCTCTCAAATGACTAACACAACCATTTTTCAGAAATCACAATGCAACCACACATCAATTACATGGTGTTATGCTGTCGAATTTTACCTAGAGCACACATTGAAATCATTGGGGCAGTCTATGCATCAAGCTTTCCATCATACTCTATTTTTGTTGAATTTGGAGAAGGTATGATATTTTAGCCCTAATCTTGATTGTTGTTTTGATTTTATGTTTTTTTGGGTTTTTAGAGTAATTTCCATTCCTTTAATAGCATAAAATCACTACACATAGTAGGAATGGATCTTTTGTTTTAATCTTACTTTAGTGTGTGTGGTGTTGAAAATTACAAACTAGTTCAATTTCACACTTACAACTAAAACCCGCTTGGATTTAAAAATTAATTATAATTTTTTATATTTTAAAATAAAGGATTTTATTCTATAATTAACAAACACAAAGTATTATCAATGTGTGGCCTAAATTTCAATAAAATTCTCTTGAATAATATCACTGCACAAATGTCTATGTGATGTACTAGCATCCAAAAAAATTTTGAGATTCAAAAGTGCACTTTCCATGTGGGCCATTTACGACACATGTTGTAAAGATCAAACAGGAAAGTGACATCTCTTCCCTCCCATTTGAGCAAACAAAACCACTCTTTTCTTCATTTTACACATCTCTTTTGGGAATCTCATAAAAGAAACTCTTTCCCTATCTCCTTCACTTGGGGAAAATATGTCAAAATATTTACAACCATTACTATAATTTTGAGGCAAGAATTCTTGGTTATTGTGATCTCTCTTTTGTAATAGTTGAAGCTTCCAAGTTAGTTCTCTATTTATAAATTGGTCAAAACTATCAAAATGGATCGCAAACTATTAGTAATACTCTTTGTTTTTTAATTTGTAGAATAATATCCTTACATTGAAATTATTTATTTATTATTGTGATCAAATTTGTTCATACTTACTAGTGGTTTTCCCCATAGATCAAGGTTGACACCATTATCACTCATTTTACTTTTATAGTTTTTTTAGTCCTTGATGTAGCTATGATTCAAAATCTCTATCTTTTACATCTTTTCCTTTGGCTATCCATGGAGGTCGAAAGATCAAAATGAGGGTTTGACTGAGAAAAACCTCTAAACAACCCCCAACATTTTTCTCATCTCTATGTGTGCAGGTTAGGATGACTTTGACAATTGAGAAAAGCATTCTATAATTTTTGAGTTGATTTATGAAAGATGGTAATGCTATGTGAGGACTTTTGTGCTATGCGCTAGAGTTCCAAGTAGTGAGCTCCAATGTCTAGTGCTAGGTTCTCTTAAGATCGCATTGTAATTTCTAGCTGGAAATAGAATTTTATTTGTATTTTATTCATGTAACTTGGTATTTACACATTATCCTTGTGTTAATAAATAGAAAGAGGTTCTTAATTTTAGCATATAATATTTCCAATATTTCTATTTGAAATTTTCTTCATTTTTGTATATGAACAATATTATATCTATCATACTTTGAGATAATATAAGAATTTTTTGGCTTAAAGTAGTTATCTTCAATTGCATCCAATTCCTTACATTACATTTTGGTGAGCCCAACTTTTGTAAGACAAATATTATTTAGTTTCAATCTCTTTAACTTTTTTATTTCATTTTTATTATTTCTAAACTTTGGTGAATGCATGTCATCCAAAAATGTCAAATATCTTCCTCCAAACCTCTCATGCATTTGATAATCTATTTTCTAAATAAAATTTTGATATGTTAGATAACAAACTTAATTATTTTCAAGAAAAAACATTGTTCTAAATATTCTACTTTAATTTCTTCTTCATCTACCTCCACTTCTTCAAAATCTCTTTCAAATACCTCTTCTAAAAACAATAATGAATCTATCAACATTTATTTTTGGTGTTCCAAAGAAACTTGAGAAACTAATAATATATGTTTATGGAGAAAAACCTAAATTGAAACCAATAATAATCATTTGTACTGATCCTACTACATGATGACCTTAGTGTTATTACTGAAATGAAGGAAGAAGAGTTCTTTCTATTCAAATGGGGGTTCACCAGTAATTTAGTATAAATAGAAAGGGAAAAATGGGGTATAATGCGCCTATCTCCCTCTATCTCATTAGGAAAAAGAGATCCCTTGAGCCAAGGTTGACTTTCGGCCCATAGGTGAGTCAACCTTGAAAGAGATCTTGTTGTTTTCCTTATGATCTAAGACGAGGAAGATCAGATAAAACAAAAATTTTGGGAGAAAGATTACAAATAGTAAATAAACCCAAAAATGCAAAGTAATAATTGAAATCAATAGATTAAACCTTAATCTAACGAAACCTACAACTTTCTGGCAGATATGAGAAGGTTAAGTATTTTTGTACCTTTCACCAACATGTTGTTGAGTGTCTTATGAGACTCATTCACTCTAGGGTGAATGGGTCCTACCAGGGTTTTTTGAAAATTCAAAATATGGGTTTGTAGCTCTTGATCTACTCTTCTAGCCTATACCTTTCAATTTTTGCTATTGGATCTGTACGTACATCAAAAACTAAAAAGTCTGGTTTGTTTGTATGGGGGTTTGCCTCAATTGAACCCCAAGTTTAGTAATTAAACCTTGATGAAAAATACAGATCTGGAATCTAAAAATGTGTGTGAGCCCTAATATTAAGTGTGTATAAGATTTTTTAAAGCTAACATGCAAAGAAACCCTATTCAAGTGTGTTAGAATAAGATCCCTAAATGAACTTGAATGGTGAACACAAGACCTAGTTAGGAGAAGTCAAATCCCCTAATAGATCAAAAATTTGATTATACCTTGCTTTAGGCAGCTAGTAGAATGAAGATAGAAGATGGGATCAATAGGAAACGAGTCATTAGATCAAGGGAAATGGCTAGTTGTATGTACCAAAACCTAGAATCCATCATGATCCACCATAGGCATCAATCTTCAATCATGAACAATGCTTGATCAATCTTCACAAAATGAGCTTGAAGACCTACAAAAACAATTGAAATGTTGCTCCAAGACCTCAAATTTTCTTTCTTAAATGTTCTCCTTGACCTTGAATGCAAATATTGTGAATAAATTCTTGATCTCTTTCTCAACCTAGTGTAAAATGGTGAAAAGGCTAGGCTTCATAGGCTTCCTTTCTAATTTCTCAATTATTAAATCCAGAAGGCCGCCACTTAAAACTTGAATTAGGACTTTGAAATGCCACCAAAAACATGTTGATAATTTGAACTTGATACCTTAAAGGGGACCATTTTTCCCAAGGGAAAATGGCCCCTGACCTAAATTATCAGGATCCATTAATTTCGTGGTATTAATTTAATTAAATGCATTTGTTCAATGTCTTTTGTAGTTTCAAAAAATATTTAAAATAGGCCTTAGGATGCATAATAAAGGGGTTTAGGGGTCTATTTATGAAGGATAAAATTCATAAAATTGAGGTCACTAAAATAGGTCCAACTTAAGTGTGAAATTGTACTATCACATAAAAAGTAGTACAATTTTCTACACTACATGTAGCCCCCACTTTAGTAGCCATATGACACTACGTATATGCAAGCTAAAGGACTTAGATCATACTATAAAAATGATAATCACATGGATTTTCCATAAACAGGGAGAATGAAGCCCCCACTGTAGCCTTCTGCAAAACCATAATGTTAGGAACTGCATCCTGCAAAACCTATTTGTTAGTCATCCAAAACTAAACTTCTACAAAGAATCAGATTCGAGGGTAGATGTATGTCCCTTGATTTCTCTTGCTTTATGGAGGTGGAATCAAGGTAGTAATCTGATCACATCAAATTTCTTTGATTGATGATGTAAATTCTTACAATAGGGTATTGAGTCTATAACACCACATATTAAAAGAAATTGGATAAGATTAGGGATAGAACGACCAATCCAATGCAACAAAGACATTGAAAATGGAGTTCGCTCACCCCCAATATGTTGATTTGAATGGAATGTACTTAGAGTAAAAATATACTACTTTTAATAGAATATATTATATATGAGTGAAAATGACAAATTTATAACTATCATTTTGACATTTACCTTTTGACAATTTACCTTATTGTAGAGTGAGTGAAAATGTCAAGCCAACAATCATACCAGCCTCCTAGGCTAACTATTTTGAGACACGAGGTGGCATCCAATGTGCTTTGGTACTGTGAGTCCATTTTTCTTTACTTTATCTTTGCATTTTTACTTTTATATAATTTTTCTCACATTTCTAGGAGGTTTTAGGACCCTATCCAAAAATGTTGTAAAGCATCCTAATTTTTCACAAAGCATCCCAAAATGGCTAAAGTGTCTAGATCCCTCCTGTCCAAAATTGGCCCAAGTGTCCTAGAGAAACTTTAGGGTGTTTTTAATTGTTTAATGATTATTTTATGCTTGTTATTGATGATTCTTTCTTCTTTTCGAGGGTCCACCTCGCGCACGCTAGTGTCTAGGGGGTAGATTATTTTCTTTTCTTCGGGAGTAGATTACTCAATTGACTGCAAAGGAGATTGGTACCTTGTGTGAGACGAGACTATTTTGGATCTATACCATGCCACCAATGAGATACCATGATGCCATGTTGATGGAATTGGTAGAGAGATGGGATGCAAATGCCTCTACATTCCATCTACCATTTGGAGAGATGACAGTGACATTTGAGGACATTCATCATATCTTCAGACTACCCATTTGGGGTGAGACAATCCCCATTGAGGAGGACCATTCACACATGCAAATGCATTGAGATATCGAGTATTTCACTGGTTGAACCATTAGGCCAACCAAGATTAGGGCACACATGGAGTTAAAATGGCTCCTGCATGTACACTCACCATTGATGCGACAAATCATGGTTGATATCATGGAATTGGCGCTTGTTCCTAATGAGTGAGGTGCACACCTAGAAGGTGGCCTCGTCTACACTATCCGTGAGATGGAGCGACATGGAACCATGTATGCATGGGGTCACAATATGCTAGATCACCTCTATTATGATCCCGGGTGCTTCGTGTATAGAGAGCTTGATAGTATAGTACATTGTACACTTTTGCAAGTGTGGGAATTTGAGCATATCACATGTATGAGGAATACAAGCTATCCCAACATGGCAACCTTGGGTTACCCATGAGCTTTTAGCTACACTCTGAGATGGGCCTGGGAGGTTGGAGACTTGTTATATTGGTGGATTTAGTTTGATCATCTAGAGGAGGAGGTTGTATGGAGACCCTACCTCATTATACTCTAGTGGCCAAATGACACACAAAAAATTGTTTGGATGTAGAGGATAGGCTCTTATTGGTCCAAAATGACTACATAGTTATGCCATTTTACTATGATCAGGTGATGAGACAGTTCAGATAGATCCAAGTACCATCAAGGCCTCAATCCACCTACCTAAGATAAGCATGTAGTGGCTCCAAACCTGGAGACGTTTGACATCCCATAGTGAATGAGGTGGACATCAATGAATCAAATGATGAGGACCATGATGTGCCCCCAACATTAGACTTGGATGGCGTAGGAACCACTATAGCCTACGAGCATTGGTGGGTGAAATTTCAATCAACACACGTCTTCCGTCAGGAAAAATTCCACAGTTGACACGTTGGACCTCTTCTAGGTCGAAGAGATGAGAGAGAGGAGGTGGTTGATGGAGATGCAAAGAAGGAGGACCAAGCAGATGACTTAAAGGGTGAAGCTGAGGAGGATCCCGAGCTAATGAGCGATGATTCAAATGAGCTGGATGAGGCCACAAATGTCCTCAAGGAGATGTATTTACCTCATTCATGAGTCACCCAGGCACAATTAGTAGCTGCTAGAGGGATCAACATTCATGAGCATGGGGAGGCTAGTTGTACTACACCTTCCACACTTCCAGCACACGAGGGGCACATTGTTCCACAACGAGACCCTGAGTGGCGAGCTGGGGATCCAGGTAATGATATGCTATTATGTTTTTACTTTTATTTATATATCATGGCATTTTTTGATATTCTTTATGATTTTTGTCTTCCAATGTGTATGTGAGAGTGGCAAGATCTCCTCCATCGAGTCACTACAGACATGGCCCCTTCCTTTCCCCCAGATCTAGACATACAGGCAAAGAATATTTCACCACCTAGCATGGGGTGATATGCTAACCTTTTTGAGCCTCTAGCAAGGTGGAGGACTACATACAAGGCAGCCACGAGGCACACTGATCTCTTCGCTATTGGGAGGAGCGAGCAAGAGGTGAGCTTGCTCATTTACAAACTGCATACGAGGAGCTTTGAGCTTCTTAGGTTTCGATCGATGGCAAGGTACAAACCTTCATGCAACCAAAACTCATTAGGTTGCAGGGGGAGATCACTAGACTACAAACCGAGAGAGATCACATCGATTAGGAGTGTGTGGTGGCCATGGTACGAGAGGGGATTGCATTAGGTGAAGTATAGGGCCTATGAGAGTAGATGAGCTATATCAGTAGATCATGTTCCACCGTCTCATGATGAGTACCACCCCTAGGCCCTGAGGAGTCTAGGAGCCATAGGCCTCACTAGCATTATTGTATTTGAGATGAATATATATAAACCTTTCATGATATATATATATATACATATATATACATACATATATATATATACACATATACAAATACACACACACACACATATATATATACACACACATATATATACACACACACACAAAAACACACACATATATTTACATATATACCTACATATACATACACACACACATATATATTTATATGTATATGTATATATATGTGTGTGTGTGTATGTATATGTAAATGTATATGTGTATATATATATATATGTATATGTATATATATGTGTGTGTGTGTGTGTGTATGTATGTATATGTAGGTATATAATACACACACACACACATATATATATATATATATATGTATATATATATATATATATATATATATATATGTATATATATATATATAATAATATCTATCAACAATAATATGTGTGTATGTATATATGTATATATATATATATACATACATACATACACATATATGTCTTAATGTGTGTGTATGTATACGTACGTATGTATGTGTATATATGTGTAATATGCATGCAGCTGCTTTTGTATGTAATATGCGTACGTATACATTACCTGTATGTATATGTAATATGCATCTGCAATAATATGTATGCGTACGTATGCGTACGTAATGTTGTGTAATATGCATACGCACGTAATATGTATGCGTACGTATTACGTACGTAGTAATGTGTGTGTATGATGATGTATGTAATAGTTGTGTAATAGCGTAATATGTATTGTCGTATCAGCTGTCGCATGCGTACGTACGTACGTAATAATATGCATACGTACGTATGCATTTTGTAGCATATGCATGCATGCATTATATGCCGCATGGATGTGGCAATATGTATGCATACGTATAATATGCGTACGTAATATGTGTCGCATGCGTGCGTAATAATGTACGTGCGGTAGCATAATATGTACGTATGTGTTTATGTAATAATACGTACGTACGTAATAATATGCATGCGTACGTGCCACCTGCCACTGCCACCACTTATATACCACATACATATATATATATATACATACCTATATATACATATATATATATACATACATACATATATACATATATATATATATACATACATACATATATACATATATATATACATACATACATATATACATATATATATATACATACATATATATATATATACATATATATATATACATGTATGTATATATATATGTATATATGTATGTATATATATATATATAGATGTGGGCATTTTATGTTTGTTTTGACTTAGATGGCAATGTGATCTATTAAATAATCTTTTGCGAGAGTATTTAGTAAATGTCTTCATGATCTAAGTTTTAATTTGATCCAACCTAAACCTTTGACTTTATATTAGATGTCATTTTTTTGAATAAGTGTTATGTGTTAAACTAAAATGCACTTAAGACCTAATTAAGAAATTAAATACATGTAATGATCTAATTTAACACAACGCACATGGTATTTGAATAGTATGAAATAATAAAGTACTAATTCAACATAATGAATGATTACTCTACATAATTCAGGACACACACAAGATATGTTTGTCAAGAATGAAGCAATGCGAGATGAAATAGAAAACTATTTACTAAATCTAAGAACATAATTTAATACACATACTATTAAAATAAAATGCTAAATGTAATATCTATGCAAATGTGCAGTGTTAATAGGTTCTTTGAGAGGTGTTCAATCTATTTTCGTTAATGTGTATGCACTAGACCCATAGCTTTCACTAATTACATAAGGTCCTAAACAATTAAGACTAAACTTTTCTTTCTCACCTAGGGCAACATTAACATTACGTTGATTCTCATATAGCACCAAATCACCTTGTTAAATGATCGAGGAATGATATTATTATTGTAAATGTGTTGCATTCTTTTGGAATAGGCTTGAAGATGCTCAAGAGCATTGATACGTTGTTCATCAAGCATTTCAATTTGTTGTAATCATTTTTCTTTATACGTAGTGTCATCAATAATCCCTCTAAGAGCAATCCTTAGTGAAGGGAATTCTAACTCTAAATGGATTATTGCATCGGCACCATAAACAAGGTTATAAGGTGTGTTTACTATAGGTGTTCGGATGCTAGTGTGATAAGCCCATAATGCATAAGATAACTAAGTGTGCCAATCCTTATTGTGCTTTCTTACTATTTTTCTTAAGATTTGTTTGAGAGTTTGCTTCCTGAGTGTGTCAAGGAAGATGTTGGGAATTAAGGAGTCTCAACCTTTGCAAATTCCTAGCATCAAAATATTAATTTATTATACCTATGTTGTAATTTCTTGCTCATATTAATTTGTCATCTAATATGAATTGGCACGGTGAGTTATTGACATGTTGGGAGGTGCCATGGGATATGACATGGATGTTGTGGTCCCCACAAGGCAATGTAGGCATCCCACTTTGGGAAGAGATTCTTTTACATGCGTCGACATCTTTGAGGCATTTTATGAATGATCTTATGACAAATTCTCATCAAGATCTTATGATGGATTCCTATGGTGACCTTATGACGTGTAAGAGCCAGATTCTATGACAAGTTGGACAAGTGTTGGGAGGAATATTTGCATGGGGAATCTAGGTGCCCAAGTTTGACTATGACAAGTTGTAAGAGAATCATTTATTATTAGTTAGCTATGACAAATTCTCTTACAACTATAAGTGTTGTTATATATGATAGATTCTATGATGACTATAAGGTGTGTAAGAGCATATGTCATAGCTATTTTGGGTAAAAATGGGGTGCCCAAGTTTGGAGGTATGAATGAGAAGTCAAAGAATATTGTACAAGTGTCATTTGCATGCTTGAAGGTGGTGGAAAAATGTGCCACATGGATTTGGACGCCCATCTCTTATAGCTTGCTCTAGAAGCTACCTCCATACTTGTATTCTCTATATATTGGATGTCTTGGAGTGGGTTTAGTATGATGTATTTTGTAGGTATTGTTATGTTGTCAGAATGGCTCCAAAATTCAAAACTTGTGTATACTCCTGAAGAACTTGCATTGCAAGTGTGTTGTAACCACTATTGATTTGATATACATTGTGTAGGTTTTGGAATGCGAGGTTTTTCACCCGAAAGGGTTTTCCCCACGTATATCTTGTGTTGTGAGCTTATTATACTTGCATGTTTTGTTTTTTTTGTAATATTCCTATTGTGCATCTCTTTGTGATTGAAAAAGAATTAAAATTATACATCTCTCCTCATTAGGAAGCATTTTCGTGTACCTTGCTTCCTTTCAGTTGGTATCAAAGCTTGATCACCTTTGATTCTAGTTGTTGGGTAGATTGGCTTTTGTACTAATCTTCGTTTGAGTGGAGCCTATTTAGTGAATTTAATTTGTTGCAAGAGAGATTGTTGGCACATCTGGAAGAATCGAGATGGAGAAGTTTAACGGTGGTAACTTTGAGCTTTGGAAGCTCAATATGGAAGATATGCTTGTAGATTATGATCTATGGGATGCTGTTTCTGAAACCAAACCATTGGGCATGAAACAAGAAGACTGGGATCTCATGGATCAGAAATCCAAGGGTCTCATTAGACTCTGTTTGGCTGATTCTATTGTCCTAAATGTTCATGAAGAGAAGATTGTTGCTTCTTTGTGGAAGAAACTTGGAGACATTTATCAAGCTAAATCCTTGGTAAACAAGCTATTATTGAGAAAGAAGATGTATTATTTGAAGATGGAATATGGAGGATTCATGGCAGACCATCCAAATGCTTTTAACATGTTGGTTGCTCAACTAGGTTTCATTGGAGACAAGACTGTTGCATGCTCTTGTTGTGTTCATTTCCAGACTCATGGGATTACCTTGTGATGGATATTGGAAGCACAAAATCCACTTTCAAGATGGATGAGGTGGTTTCCTCATTATTATCCAAAGAGATGCAAAGAAAGTCTTCCGAGATGGCCAAGGAGGCCCTTGTCGTTCATGGCAAACCAAAGGAGAAAGGCAAGAAGAAAGACTAGAAGTATAAGTCAAAGTCCTTGGAGAGATCTAAATCTCCTGGTAGGAAGTCCAAGGCTTTGTATTGGAATTGCAAAAAACCTAGTCACTTCTACAAGGAGTACAAAGAGGGTAAAAATAAGAGAAATAATGATTCTAATTTAGACAATTCTTCTCAGCATGATGGTGAATCTTTTTTCGTTGCCTTGGCAACACATGCATCAAAAGATGTGTGGTTGATTGAATCTGGTGCATCATTCCACATGAACTTGCATAGGTGTTGGTTTACGAAGTATGAAGAGTTTGACGGTGGGAAGGTGTACTTGGGTGATGACTCTCACCTGAATATTGTTAATCATGGAAGAGTTTTGATTCGATTCCCCGATGGTAGACTAAATGGGATTGAAATGGTGTACTGCATATCCCTGGTTTGGAATAAAACATGTTATCTATAAGTAAATTGAATGATGTGGTTGTGTAGGTAGTTTTCTGAAATGGAGGATGAAAGATGATGAGAGGAGCTATGGTGCTTGCTAAGGGTGTTTGGATTAGAAATTTGTTTCATCTTGATGCATGCACTGTGTAGTGCAATAGTTATTCTATTATGAAGAAGAGATCTTCAAAGTAACCATCCTCACCATCAGAACCAACAATGAAGAGAATTGTTACATCTACTTCTGATGGATGTGCTTTCTAGGTACCCAAGGGTGCTCATTCTATGGAGATGAAACTTCCAGTGGAGAAAACTATGTTATGGCACCGAAGGCTTGGCCACATTGGTGAGAAGGGTCTTAGAACCCTAAAAAATAAAAACATTTTAAGGGAATGAATGGTTGTAATCTTGAGTTTGATTTTTGCTAACATTATATTTATGGAAAGAAAAATTGTGTTCAATTTTACTCTAGTTCTTATAATTTTTTTGAGGTGTTGGATTTGATTCATTCTGATGTATTTGGTCTTGTTAATGTTCCTTCAATTACAAAATATATTTATTTCATTTCATTCATTGATTATTACAGTAAAAGGACATGGGTCTATTTCCTTAGAAACAAATATGAAGTCTTTAATAGATTCAAAGAGTTTAAATCTCTTGTAGATAATCATAAGGATAGAAAGATTAAATGTTTGAGGACTGAAAATGGCAGTGAGTTTTGTTCAAAAGACTTTGACAGGTTTTGTAAAGAAAATGGGATTGAAATGAATAAGACAAACTCCCTACACCCCTCAACAAAATGGAGTTGTAGAAAGAATGAATAGGACGTTGGTGGAGAGGGCTAGAAGTATGCTTAGTGGAGCTAGTGCTACCCGATTAACATGTCTCCTACTTCAGTGCTTGTGGATGAGACACCCATGGAGGTATGGTCTAGTAAAAATCCCTCATTGAGACATATTAAAGTATTTGGTTGTGAGACATATGCTCATGTCCCTAAGGAGAAGAGGTCTAAGTTAGAGAACAAGGCTATAAAATGTATCTTCATCGATCATGGCATTGGTGTGAAAGGATACAAGCTTTGGGATCCTGTGGCCAAATTTTTTTTCTATAGTAGAAATATGATTTTCGAGGAACTTGTTACTCCTATAGTTGTGTCACAACTAGAGAAGGAAGAAAAGGAGGATGTGGTTCATATTCCTCCTAGACTTGAGAAAGAAGAACCTGATAGACCTGATGATGAGGAGTGCTTAAGTAGCTTAGAAAGTTCAGATGAAGATGAAAAACCTCAACCTCAACCTTTGCTCAAAGGTCTGCATGGATAAGACAACAATCGAATAGGTTTGGATATTCATTGCATGATTCAAGTTGTATTTTTTCTTTTATTTCTAACATTGATGAGCCTAGGACCATAAGGGAGGCTATGGGTATGTGTGATGCATATTCCTGGAAAAAGGCTATGGATGAAGAGATGACTACATTAAAAAGAAACAACACTTGGGATTTGGTGCCCTTTCCTGATGGACATAAACCTGTTGGTTGCAAATGGGTGTTCAAGAAAATTTTTGGTTCAGATGGTAGTGTTGAGAGATATAAGGCAAGGTTGGTAGCGAAGGGTTATTCCAAAGTTGAAGGAATTGATTATGGTGAGATATTTTCTCTTGTAGCAAAGTTGGCATCCATTGGATTTTTGTTATCACTTGTTGTTGCATACAATTTAGAGATTGAACATATGGATGTGAAGAAAAATTTACTTCATGGTGATTTGGAGGAAGAAATCTATATGTCACAACCAGAGCATTATATTGATAAAGGTACAAAAAATTTGGTTTGCAAATTGAAGAAGTCTTTGTATGGTTTGAAATAGTCACCTAGGATGTGGTACCAAAACTTTGATTCCTTTGTGTTGAGTTTGGGATTTATGAGATCAAAATCATATCATTGTGTCTATTTCAAATTTTTTGATGATTGTATTATCATTATTGTATTGTATGTTGATGATATGTTATTCATTGGGAATGATAAATCTTTGATTTCTGATTTGAAGTCTCAACTTTCAACACAGTTTTAAATGAAGGATTTAGGTGTAGCTAAGTACATTATGGGTATGGAAATCAGAAGAGATAGGGAAAACAAAAATATTTGGTTAGGATAGAGTAAGTATGTGAATTATGTGTTGAAGAGGTACAACATGGAAGATTATAAACCATTGTGTGTTCCT
This sequence comes from Sequoia sempervirens, assembly GCA_007258455.2. Lineage (NCBI taxonomy): Eukaryota > Viridiplantae > Streptophyta > Pinopsida > Cupressales > Cupressaceae > Sequoia > Sequoia sempervirens. The sequence goes on along the minus strand of VDFB02256132.1, from coordinate 62,930,454 downwards.
GTTGCAATGGGGACAAAGTTACCAGTTTCAGATTGTCCAAAATCTCCTAGTGAGGTGGAGGATATGATGAGTACCTTATGCTAGTGTTGTTGTAAATTTGATTTATGCCATGGTTTGTACAAGACCAGGCATTGCCCAAGTAGTGGGAGTCCTTAGCTGATTCATGGCTAATCTTGGATGATTACATTGGGATGCAGTAAAGAGAGTATTCAAGTATTTTTAGGGTACTTCCAAGTATTCCTTATGTTAGCATGGACATCCTATAGGATCTTTGCATTTAGTTTGTATTTGTGAATTTGTGGATTTGGATTGGGTAGGTGACATTGACAGTAGAAGATCCACCAGTGCCTATGTGTTTACTATGTTTGGTGATGCTATCAGTTGGACAAGTAAGAGACAAGTTGTAGTCACTTTGTCCACTACAAAGGAAAAGTACATGATAGCTACTCATGCTTGTAAGGAACCCATTTAGATTTGAATATTGTGTTCAAATGTTGGGCTTGATGCAAGGATGATTACTATTTGTAGTGACAGTTAGAGTGCTATTTTCTTACCAAAGAATCCTACCTTCCATGCTATAATGAAACATATTGATGTTCAATTCCATTTTTTCTGTGACATGGTGGAAGATGGTAAGGTGCAAATTAAAATTTTTGATACTTTGATGAATGTTGCAGATTCCTTGACTAAGCCAGTGAGCATGGAGAAGTTCAAATGGTGTTCGGAGTCTATGGGACTTTCGACCCCTAGCACTTGATTACCTGGTTAGATTGGCTCTTGAAAAGGTGTTCAACAAGTGGGAGAATGTTGGGAATTAAGGTGTCTCAACCTTTGCAAATTCTTAGCATTAAAATATTAATTTATTAATGCCTATGTTGTAATTTCTTGCTCATATTAATTTTTCATCTAATATAGCTTGGCATTGTGAGTTTTCGACATGTTGGGAGGTGACACGGGATGTGACATGGATGTTGTGGTCCACACAAGGCAATGTAGGCATCCCTTTGGGAAGAGATTCTTTTACATGTGTCAGCATCTTTGAGGGATTATGTGACACATTCTCATCAAGATGTTATGATGGATTCCTATGACAACCTTATGACATGTAAGAGCCAAATTCTATGACAAGTTGGACAAGTGTTGGAAGGAATCTTTGTTGGGAATTAAGGTGTCTCAACCTTTACAAATTCTTAACATTAAAATATTATTATTAATGCCTATGTTGTAATTTCTTGCTCATATTAATTTGTCATCTAATATGGCTTGGCACGATGAGGGTCAACATGTTGGGAGGTGACATGGGATGCGACATGTATGTTGTGGTCACCATAAGGTAATGTAGGTGTCCCACTTTGGGAAGAGATTCTTTTACATGTGTCAACATCTTTGAGGGATTCTATGATGATCTTATGATGGATTCTCTTCAAGATCTTATGATAGATTCCTATGACGACCTTACGACGCATAAAAGCCAAATTCTATAACAAGTTGGGAAAGTGTTGGAATGAATCTTTGCATGGGTAATCTAGGCGCCCAAGTTTGACTATGACAAGGTATAAGAGAATCATTTATTATTAGTCGGTTATGATGGATTCTCTTACAACTGTAAGTGTTTTCATTTATGACAGATTCTATGACATCTGTAAGGTGTGTAAGAGCATATGTCATAGCTATTTTGGGTAAAAATGGGGTGCCGAAGTTTGGAGGTATGAATGAAAAGTTGAAGAATATTGTACAAGTGTCATTTTCATGCTTGGAGGTGGTGGAAAAATGTGCCACATGTATTTGGATACCCATCTCTTGTAGCTTGCTCTAGATGCTCCCTCCATACTTGTATTCTCTATATATTGGATGTCTTGGAGTGGGTTTAATATGATGTATTTTGCAAGTATTGTTATGCTATTGGAATAAATCCAAAATTCAACACTCGTGTATACTCCTGAAGAACTTGCATTGCAAGTGTGTTGTAATCACTATTGATTCGATAATACATTATGTAGGTTTTGGAGTGTGGGGTTTTTCACCCGAAAGGGTTTTCCCCACTATATCTTGTGACATGGTGAGCTTATTATACTTGCATGTGTTGTTGTTTTAGTAATATTCCTATTGTGCATGTCATATTGTAACTAAAAAAGAATTAAAGCTATACATCTCTCCTCTTCTAGATCAACATTAGGAAGTGTTTCCGCGTACCTTGCTTCCTTTCAGTTGGTATCAAAGCTTGATAACCTTTGATTCTAGTTGCTGGGTAGAGGGTTTTTTCTATTAATCTTCATTTGAGTGGGAGATTGTGTAGTGAGTTTAATTTTTTGTAGGAGAGATGGTTGGCACATTTGGAAGAATCGAGATGGAGAATTTTAATGATGGTAACTTTGAGCTTTGGAAGCTCAAGATGGTAGATATGCTTGTAGATCGTGATCTATGGGATACTGTTTCTGGAACCAAACCATCGAGCATGAAACAAGAAGACTGGGATCACATGCATCAGAAATCCAAGGGTCTCATTAGAATTTGTTTGGCTAATTCTGTTCTCCTAAATGTTCATGAAGAGAAGACTATTGCTTCTTTGTGGAAGAAACTTGGAGACATTTATCAAAATGAATCCCTGGTAAACAAGTTATTCCTGAGAAAGAAGATGTATTCTTTGAAGATGGAAGATGGAAGATGGAGGATCCATGGCAGACTATTTGAATTATTTTAACATGTTGGTTTCTCAACTGGGTTCCATTGCAGACAAGATTGATGAACAAGACCATTGCATGCTCCTGTTGTGTTCATTTCCAGACTCATGGGATCACCTGGTGATGGCTATGGGAAGCACAACATCCACTTCCAAGATGGATGAGGTGGTTACCTCATTGTTATCTGAAGAGAAGTGGAGAAAGTCTTCTGAGATGGCCAAGGAAGCTCTTGATGTTCATGGTGGACCGAAGGAGAAAGGTGAGAAGAAAGACAAGAAGTCTAAGTCCAAGTCTCTAGGGAGATCAAAATATCCTAGTAGGAAGTCCAATGCTCTATGTTAGAATTGCGAAAAAATTGGTCACTTCCATAATGAGTGCAAAGAGGAGAAAAAGAAGAAGAGAAATAGTGATTCTAAATCAGACAAGTCTTCTTAGCATGATGGCGAAGCATTTGTCATTGCCTTGGAAACAAATGGATTAGAAGATGTGTGGCTGATTGACTTTGGTGAATCATTCCATATGACTTCACATAGGGTTGGTTTATGAAGTATGAAGAGTTTGACAGTGGGAAGGTGTACTTGGGTGATGAATCTCACTTGAATATTGTTGGTCGTTGAAGAGTTCTGATTCGATTCCCTGACGAGAGAGTGAAGGGGATCAATGGTGTACTTCATATCCTTGGTTTGGCACGAAACCTGTTATCTATATGTAAATTGAATGATGTGGGTGTGTAAGTTTTTCTTGAATGGAGGATGCAAGATGACAAGAGGAGCTATGGTGCTTGCTAAGGGTGTTCAGATTGACACTTTGTTTTAGCTTGATGCATGCATTGAACAATGCAATAGTTCTTTTGTTATAAAGAAGATATCTTCAGAGTCACTATCCTCACCATTAGAATTAGTAGTGAAGGGAACTGTTGCATCTACTTTTGATGGATGTACTTTCTAGGTACCCAAGGGTGCTCATTCTATGAAGATGAGACTTCTAGTAGAGAAAACTATGGTATGGCACCAAAGGCTTGGCCACATTGGTAAGAAGGGTCTTAGAACCCTAAAAAATTAAAATATTGTTGAGGGAATTGATTATGGTGAGATTTTTTTCTCCTGTAGCAAAGCTGAGATCCATACGATTTTTGTTATCACTTGCTGCTGCATACGATTTAGAGATTAAATAGATGGATTGAGACAGATTTCCTTCATGGTGATTTGGAGGAAGAAATCTATATTCATAGCCAAAGCATTATATTGAAAAGGGTACATAAAATTTGGTTTGCAAATTAAAGAAGTCTCTATATGGTTTGAAACAGTCACCTAGTATGTGGTACCAAAAGTTCAATTCCTTTTTGTTGAGTTTGGGATTTTTGAGATCAAAATCAGATCATTGTGTCTATTTCAAAGATATTGACGATCACATTCTTATTATTGCATTGTATGTTGATGATATGTTGTTCATTGGGAATGGTAAATATTTGATTTCTGATTTGAAGTCTCAACTTTTAACACAGTTTGGAATGAAGGATTTAGGTGCAACTTAGCACATTTTGGGTATGGAAATCATAAGAGATGGGGTAAGCAAAAAAATTTGGTTAGGACAGAGTAAGTATGTGAATTTTGTGTTGAAGAGGTTCAACATAGCAAATTGTAGACCATTATGTGTTCTTGTTGCAATGGGAGCAAAGTTATCAATTTTAGATTATCCAAAATCTCCTAGTGAGGTGGAAGATATGATGAGAGTACCTTGTGCTAGTGATGTTGGCAGTTTGATGTATGTCATGGTTTGTACAAGACCAAACATTGCCCAAGTAGTGGGAGTCCTTAGTTGATTCATGGCTAATCCTAGACGAGTACATTGGGATGCAATAAAGAGAGTATTTAGGTATTTTTGGGGTACTTTCGAGTATTCCTTATGTTATAATGGGCATCCTACAGGATCTTTGGATTCAGTTTGTATTTGTGGATTTGTGGATTTAGATTGGGCATGTGACATTGACAATAAAAGATCCACCAGTGCTTAAATGTGTTTACTATGTTCGATGGTGCTATTAGTTGGATGAGTAAGTGATAAGCTGTAGTTGCTTTGTCCACTACAGAAGCAAAGTATATGGTAGATACTCATGCTTGTAAGGAAGCCATTTGGATTTGAAGATTGTGTTCAAATATTGGTCTTGATGCAGTGATGATTAATATTTGCAGTGACAGTCAAAGTGGTATTTGCTTAGCAAAGAATCCTACCTTCCATGCTAGAACAAAACATATTGATGTTCAATTCCATTTTGTCTGTGACATGGTGGAAGATGGTAAGGTGTAGATTGAAAAAGTTGATACTTTGACAAATGTTGCAGATTCCTTGACTAAGCAAGTGAGCGCGGAGAAGTTCAGATGGTGTTCAAAGTCTATGGGAATTTTGGCCCCTAGCAGTTGATTAGCTAGTTAGATTGGCTCTTAAAAAGGTGTTTGACAAGTGGGAGAATGTTGGGAATTAAGGTGTATCAACCTTTTCAAATTCCTAGCATTAAAATATTAATTTATTAATGCCTATGTTGTAATTTCTTGCTCATATTAATTTATCATCTAATATGACTTGGCACGGTGAGTTGTCGGCATGTTGGGAGATGAAATGGGATGTGACATCGATGTTGTTGTCCCCATAAGGCAATAAAGGTTTCCCACTTTAGGAAGATATTCTTTTACATGTGTCGACATCTTTGAGGGATTTTATGATGATCTTATGATGGATTCTCATCAAGATCTTATGACGGATTCCTATGACAAACTTATGATGCGTAAGAGCCAGATTCTATGACAAGTTGGACAAGTGTTGGAAGGCATCTTTGCATTGGGGATCTATGCACCCAAGTTTGAATATGACAAGTTGTAAGAGAATCATTTATTATTATTCGGTTATGACAAATTCTCTTACAACTGTAAGTGTTATATATGATAGATTCTATGATGGCTATAAGGTGTGTAAGAGCATCTGTCATAGCTATTTTGGGTAAAAATGGGGCACCAAAGTTTGTAGGTATGAATGAGAATTCAAAGAATATTGTACAAGTGTCATTTGCATGCTTGGAGGTGATGGAAAAATGTGCCACATGGATTTGGACGCCCATCTCTTGTAGCTTGCTCTAGAAGCTACCTCCATACTTGTATTTTGTATATTGGATGTCTTGGAGTGGGTTTAGTATGATGTATTTTGTAGGTATCGTTATGCTATCAGAATAACTCCAGAATTCAACACTCGTGTATACTCTTGAATAACTTGCATTGCAAGTGTGTTCTAATCACTATTGATTTGATAATACATTGTGTAGGTTTTGGAGTGTGGAGTTTTTCACCTGAAAGGGTTTTCCCCATGTATATCTTGTGTTGTGAGCTTATTATACTTGCATGTGTTTTTGTTTTAGTAATATTCCTATTCTGTATCTCATATTGTAATTGAAAAAAGAATTAAAACTATACATCTCTCCTCTTAGATCAGTATTAGGAAGCGTTTTTGCGTACCTTGCTTCCTTTCAATCTTTGCATGGGAAATCTAGGTGCCCAAGTTTGACTATGACAAGTTGTAAGAGAATAATTTATTATTAGTTGGTAATGACAGATTCTCTTATAGTTGTAATTGTTGTCATATATGACAAATTCTATGATGGTTGTAAGGTGTGTAAGAGCATCTGTCATAGCTATTTTGGGTAAAAATGGGGCGCCCAAGTTTGGAGGTATGAATGCGAAGTCAATGAATATTGTACAAGTGTCATTTGCATGCTTGGAGGTGGTTGAAAAATGTGCTACACGGATTTGGACACCCATCTCTTGTAGCTTGCTCTAGATGCTACCTTCATACTTGTATTTTCTATATATTGGATGTCTTGGAGTGGGTTTAGTATGATGTATTTTGCAAGTATCGTTATGTTGTCAGAATAACTCCAAAATTCAACTCTCATGTATACTCCTGAAGAACTTGCATTGCAAGTGTGTTGTAATCGCTATTGATTCAATAATACATTGTGTAGGTTTTGGAGTGTGGGGTTTTTCACCTGAAAGGGTTTTCCCCATGTAGATCTTGTGTTTTGAGCTTATTATACTTGCATGTGTTGTTGTTTTAGTAATATTCCTATTGTGCATCTCATATTGTAATTGAAAAAGAATTAAAACTATACATCTCTCCTCTTAGATCAACATTAGGAAGCATTTCCACATACCTTGCTTGCTTTCAGAAGAATGGGAAGAAAGGACTTACATTTTTTGCAACAAAGGGGTGGTTGAAACTAAGAGGCACTTCATCCTTGATTGTGTAGCTTATGAGGATATTTGTATCCAATTCAAAGACAATTTGAAAGTGGGTAGTTTGAATGAGCTATTTGAGGAGGTAAGGCTTCACAAGATGGAAATTTTTTTGATCGAGATTCATAATAGAAGAGCTGACATCGAGAAGAGCTTGAAAACTTGTTAGCATTAGTCTTTGGGTCCCTTAGACTACTTGGTCTCATGGATGTCATTAAAATTCATTCATTCATTCAAGTTTGAAGAAGAGAATTGGTCAAACTCTAACTGCCATGGATTTGGTGCCCAAAATGGTCTTCTTAGTCTTCTCAATGGATACAATCGTGCCCTTTGAAGCAGTCAACACCCACACAATCAATCCATTTACTTGGTCATTATTGGTTACATTTTTTTAATGTTTGGATATCTTTAACATTTATTGTTATTTGATTATACCTAGCATTTAATTACATGTTACTATCACAAGTACTATAACAATTAGTAGTTTCCACAAAGACTTAGCATTTTTTTCTATTAGTCATTGTAATTTACAAGTATTTGTAAAAAGGGGTTTTTTCGTTCAGCCATAACTTGCAAACAAGGGTTTTTTTTAGTGTGAATAGTCGACAGGAAGTTGGGTTTGTCATTGATATTTTGATGTTGAGATGTTTTTTATTTGATGATGTTTAATAGAAAATTTTAACCTTTGAAGTCAACATTGTAAGTAAATTTCAATGGGGCATAACTTTCACTCCAATTATCGAAATTTTGTAAAGTTTTTTCATTTCTATCGAAATTTCATAAGGAATTCAATTTTACATGTATAATTGAGATTTGGATTTCCCATTTTGTAAAAATCACCATGCATTATAAACGATCAATTTGACATCTGATCTTCATAACTTGTAAAAAATTGTTGTACATTGTTCTAGGGGGTTACAATTAACACTAATCATTCTTAGGGGCTCTTTGAATCAAGGGAAAAAATCTAGGTGTTTCTATTTTTGAGTTAGTTAGTTCATGTGATCATGTATCTCACACTAAATCCCTTCTATTCGAGTATTCTTCGTGATCCTCATAATACATGAAAATCAAATGTGGATATTGTGGAAAGAAAAGGCATATAACAAAAGAATGTTGGTTTTGACAAATTGAGGAAATGGAACAAATTCTTATTAATCATGGTATTTCCTTATAGGATCCTTTAGTTCCAACACATACAGAGTCATCATCCAGTCTCACTCAAACATCTTGTGAGACAAAACCATCATTTGGTGATGAACAATGTAATCCCATGACTTGCATTGAGATCTCATATTCCACAACACCTATTGCTACATTTGAATTTGGTGTTGACTCATTCATGAGTTCCAATGGTTCTATGCATCAGGACATTACTATCATCATTCTATATCCACCATATTGGGATGCATATATACTAGATATCACATCTTTGTTTGTAGAATCTCACATTGTAGATTTGGATGACACCATTGAGGACATTTGTCTTCTATTTGATGTCAACTTCACTGAATTTGCATCACCATTGCCATCTTGGATATTGTTCTTGCCTCACCTACATTGAATTCTATCACGACTAATTGTGTAGATATTCATGAGTTGACCTATCCAACTTAGTTATCATCATCTGCGATAATATTATATTCACATCGACCTAGTTATCACCATACATCCATGGCCCATGTTCCTAAATCATATATGGTACCTGGTCCATCTTATCAACATCCATCACACATCAACATTGGCTTGTATATCTTTGAGCATCATTCAAAGGCATCATTAACATCATATTAGTCTTTGGATCATGTGCATAATTTAGAGGCATTCATCTTACTTCCTGCATATTCCTATCTAGAATGGGAAGTCATCTTGCACACATTTGTGGTGTTGTTTCTTCCCAAGGGAAGACATTTTGTTTAGTAATCATCAATCATCTTCAACATCTAATTTTGAGCATCTACCAAGACTACAAGAATCATTTTGAGAGGAGGCTACATGGTTTCTCTTCTCCTATCAGTTTTAGGAGGAAGCATTTCCTCACATAGAGTTTATAGCTTCATATTTTTTGGGTGGGTCACAAAGACCTTTCTTTTCTCTCCTATGGGGGGAACATTTCTTGTACTTATGTGATAGAAGCAGTGCTTGGGGGGTCATCATGAATACTTCTATCTTCTTCACTTATCATTTTATTTCATTGCATCATTTACCTTTTAGAGAGGGGTTTTTATTTCCCACTATGTTTTTCTCCTTTACTCCACTTTATGAGAACATTGTATATGATTACCTAACATAGCCTCGTAGCCATGACTCATCATTAGTGCATACATTACTCCATAAGTTACACTTAAGGGGGAGTGTAAGTGTAAATAGAGTCATTATCATACCTAGTTAGCTAATCATCTTTCTAAGATTGACCTATTCAAACCTAGCTTAACTTTACTTACGTTTCTTTTGCTTTTGTCTCACTTCATATGGTTGAGACATATTTCCTCATGACTTGAGGCACCTATTGACACTTGCTCACACACTTGTCAAGTGAGTTCACAAGTGTCTCATCTTTGGAGGGGTAGTTAGAGTTTCACTCGTACCTTCTCACTTCCTCATTCTTGCCTATATATGCAAAGCTTGATCATTGTATTTACACACTCTTCATTTTATATTGATATGCATACTATTGTGTTCAGGAAGGTTATCAAATTTGAGCTCTCTAATCATGGCATTCTCCAACACTTGAATCTTCTTTAAGAGACTCATACACACATTTTTCAGTTAACGTTGATTTGATCTAGTGTTATAGTATTTTATTGGCATGCACATTCATAAAATCTAGAAATAAGAAATCAACCAAAAAATAGAAAACATAACCAAATATACACATTTTTAAATATTCATCACTTGGGAATCCAATATTTAGATATTTCATAATAGGAGAGGGATGCACCTTTAACAACAATAATGAATCAACTCATCATTTATCCTAAAATATTTTATATCTTAAAGAGCAATACATCAAATCAACTCCTTGGGAATATATCCTTTACATTCATTGATGTTCTTCATAAATGGATAGATAGGTTCAGGAGTGCAACTCTTGTGGGTGTTATTTACAAAATAGCTATGTTCTTGAATGTATAGGGTTGATCATGCATAAATTATGTTGTATTTTCATATTTTTTCCTAAATAAAATATCACAATAAAGACATGTTGCATTTGAACTATGATGTATGTGGACACAATAAACTTATACTTCACCCAATGTGTCCAATCAAAAAATTTATAGTTAAGACAAAAAATATAAAACTTCACCCAATACTAGCTCTTGTGGGTGTTATTTATAAATTAAATATGTTCTTGAATGTATATGATTGATCATACATAAATTATGTTGTTTTCTCATATTTTTCCTACATGATATATCATTAATAAAGAGATGCTTTATTTGAGCTATGGTGTATGTAGACATGATAAACTTATACTTCACCCAACATGTTCAATCAAACCTTTTATACATATGACAAAAAATATAAAACTTTGCCCAATACTCATATCTAGTTTTCAATCCAACACTTGCTTATATCAATTTGAAAATATCCAAACTTCCCTCAATATTTTTGATGGATGTATGTTGTATCTTTGATCAAAGTGGATGGCTTGTCAAGATTGGGAAGGGTTTGGCTAAAGGCCGAGCTCCATATGCCTTATAATCATAAGTAGTTATATACAAAGGAATCAACAACTCAAGAAGTTATTCATTCCCATCAATCTACATGTTGTGATTTGTAATTCCATGCTCCATCCTTCTCTTAAAAATATTTCACCCAATTAAGAGTTTCTACCCTCTGTAAGAGTACTCTCAATTTCATCATCATGACTAGTAGATGTAACACCTTTCAAAGATGCAATGATGAAGATGTATCATCCATGTACATATAATATATTTATGTTTTGTTTAAACTTATCTAATCAACATATGCCAACAATGAAAGGTGCTTCAACCCACATCCACACTTCTTCATTTAATAATAATGCATGCTCTTCCACCTCTTAACTCTCTTTCACCCCCATTTCCTTTCTTGTCTTTGCAAGGCTATGACGATGGTTGGACCCATATATTATTTATAATCATAAGTTTTCTATATCATTAGAAACTCAAACCCCATTAAATTATAAATTTATAAGCATAATACATGAGATACTTTATGATTATCTAAATAACTTACCATACTTTAGTATAATAGATTTAATCACTTTAGAAATCTACATTGTGTTCTAAGATTTTCTATGATTTTTTATTCAATCCATAATTAATTATTCTAGATGTCAAATTAATTATATTTTTTGAATAATTAATCAATATTTGTTAGATATGTTATTATCATAAAAAAATCTAGTTTATTAATTCTAACAAATTGAAAAACATGAACAATACGATCTTGTACAATAATTGAAAATGTTGATTTAGTATAATATTTAAAACTTATGTTAGTAGAGATGACAATAAAAAACATATTTACTTGATCTAGTTCAAATAATTATTTGGGCCAAAAAATAAATTTTAAAAAAAACAAACCAAATATGAAGTAGTTTTTAAAAAAAAAAAAGATTTTATAAAATGTGTTATCATTTTGATTCAATTTTTAAAAAAAATTCCTAGTGCTTTAACTTCTTTTCCCAAATCCATGTCGAATCAAATTCCTCGAAACCCCTAAATTTTACTTCTCACCATTAATTACATTGCATTGTCTCAAAAAATGTTAAAAATTGTTAAGATGGTTGATATTCTAATTTTGGGGGCCACCAAAATGCTAAACCATTCCCCTAGTGTGCATTGCATCATAATACTTCCCAACACAAATTGCTTTAGAGTCTTGAAAATGGATTGAGTTGAGGCAAAAAATTGTGATGGCAAAAAGTTATTTTCTAATAGTGAGAATATCTTAAGAGCTCTTCATTAGAGATAAAAACTAGCTAGAGTATCTTAATCAACTTATTTATGATGTTTAATCAATATTTAATTTGCATTCAAATAAATTTATTGGTTCTTAGTAATCTTTATGTGCTAGAAATCATACTTGTAAACTCCTTGTTTCTAGACAAACTTGAACAAATATTAGCTTCATATTTCTTTGCTTAACATCCCTTTGTTCCTCATCCTCTTCTCTCACTAACTATTCAAGGTCAAATAGATTTCACACACCATCTCATTAGTTACTTCTTCTACATGGCTAAGATTACTTTACCTCACAATCTTTAAGTGTGCAACAATATTCTACTCATGATATTGCTATCAGGATCCAACCGTGTAGTTTCGAGTCAAACTCATTGACCCATGTTTCATGAGCAGTGCTTCACCTCTGTGAGCATCACCTAGATGCAATGAGTGCTAAGTGGACCATTCGATATCATGAGAGTTGGGTTCTTGTTGAACCACTTCTCATGAAACATGGGTCAATGAGTTTGACTCGAAACTACACGGTTGAATCCTGATAGCAATATCATAATTTGACTCGCTGTGGAAAAATACCTCCTACTTATCAATATTCTACTCTCTTACATCCTTCTCTATTTTATAGAATCAAACTTTTCCCATCTAACTATGAATATGATATTTACTTTAAATCATTCATGTGACTCATACAAGATAAATTCTTACAAGATAAATTCAGTGCTTCACCTCTGTGAGCATCACCTAGATGCAATGAGTGCTAAGTGGACCATTCGATATCATGAGAGTTGGGTTCTTGTTGAACCACTTCTCATGAAACATGGGTCAATGAGTTTGACTCGAAACTACACAGTTGAATCCTGATAGCAATATCATAATTTGACTCGCTGTGGAAAAATACCTCCTACTTATCAATATTCTACTCTCTTACATCCTTCTCTATTTTATAGAATCAAACTTTTCCCATCTAACTATGAATATGATATTTACTTTAAATCGTTCATGTGACTCATACAAGATAAATTCTTGCCAAATACTAACTTGATAAAGTTTTTATATAAGATGGTAATATTCTTTGTAGATTTATGATTATGAAGAAACACTTTAATTAATAAATAAATCTCTAATATAGATTAATACATACTAAACCACTCTTATAATCATCAATACAATATTTGCATTATTATCGTTTCAAATTAAAAGTCTCAAAAGATTAATCATCATATCTCTATAAATATTATTTTTTAATTTTACAAACTAATTCTAATATAAAATTTAGTTGTTATCAAGTCACAAGTCTTAAGATAATCATAATATCTTTTTAGATATTTAAAAAAATAACAATTCTAATAAAATTTATATGGAAAATGAAGAAAAACAAATTATCAAATTTGGTAAGTGTGTAATAACCTAGGTTCAGGCTAAAAGGACTAATCAAACTTTAAGCTAGGTTTAATGTAAAAGGAGCAGCAACCTTTCTCTTAAGACGAATCATATGTGTCAATAAGATTAAAAATGTAACAAGTACCCTTTTAAGAAAGTAATGAAATAAAAATTCATAAAAGAAAAAGTTTGCACCAAATCCTGCAAATGGTTTCTATATATAGAAAATTCGTTCAAAGGGAGGGGTTAATGGTCCTACATGGAGATTATTTTTAACATAAAGTGGAGATACCCCAATACTGTAAAGCTTTTGGAAAAGGTAGACTAACACCAGTTCTTCTGGTAACTGACTAACACCACTTAAGATAGAGATGCTATAACTAAAGAATGTGGGATTTTCAAACTTGATAAAAATGGGTTGTCAATTCCATGGTGTTCAATATAGTTTTTCTCCTCCTCATACATATAAATGAAGACAACAATACCAAGATACATTATTTTTGAACAGTGTGGAATCAAGTAAAGGAACTTTTTTAACTTTTGATCAATTAAAAGCCAATTAAGGATAAACCATATACACGTGTATGAAGCAAATATCTTGTCAAAGATTATGAACAAAAGTTCTTTGAGCTAATCAGGAGCTCAACAAATATGTCCAAAAGAAGTCCATGGTCTAGTTGTCATGGACGGATCAAATTTATTGTCAAAAGATAACAATGCATACACTTACAGCTGCCAGTCAATGCATCAATCACCTTGAGCTATCTAAAGGAATCAGAACCCACAAGAGAAAGCCACCTATAAATATACTAGCTGTGGGACATGGTTCATGTGATAAAATCTACCATTTATGTTCGCATCATTGCCTAAAAGTTAAAATATAGAAATGGTTCTGGAATATCAGCTTTAATTGTCAACAAGAAAAGACATATTGACCCACAATGGCCAGAGAACAGCTCCACTGTCTTGGAGTATTGCAAGGGCCCCTACAATGAACAAGTGGGGAGAGGTAGGTCCTTGTGGTCCATCCCAATGTATGTGTCAAGAATCTCATCTTCAGCCAGAGTGTTGTGGACCCAATCTCCTACAAAACGCCAATTTATGACCACCCGAAGGCATCATCATCTCTTTGGCTAAATATGTGACGCATTAGCTTGTTCGTTCTTCAAGTTTAGGCCACCCTCAATCTTAGATTCCCCTATTTATAAAGAGAAATGTCCTTAAAAGAGATTCTCCTACCATTTGGAATTTTAGGTGGCACAATCTAGAAACAAAAGCTTCATGGGGTCAGGTAAGATACACAGAACTAGGATTCTTCTAATGTTCCTATTCCAGAGTCTAAGGCACCTAGCATATGAATGGTCACAAGGAAACAATGAATACAGGTATGGGATGGGAAAAGGCTTGGGGGCATTTTAGAATAGGGCATGCAAGTATACGAATGAAGTTACAGCCATACTAGAGATAGTTATAGTTCCCAGAAGATGTGGGATATAGGGGGTATGGGGATGGGGTCAGTACATTATCTTGAAATAGGGTATGTAAGTAAAAAAGGCTATCGCTATAGTAGATTTGCGGGGACAGTGTTTCCATCCCCGAACTCAATTTTCCTTGTCACCGTATATACATTGAACTTCACAATATGAATGCTAGGTGTAGTTGCCAAAAAGAATCCCAACATCAGGAGGTCCTCGTACAGTTGTCACAGATTGAAATCTTCTCAAAGGCAGAACATGCAGCCACTGAAAGTGACATTTTGTCCAGAGGGTTTAGTTCCGTATTGTTGAAGACACATGCATTCCTCTATAGAAACAGGGACCACTATCATCTACACAAGTAATATGATACCTTCATCATCCGAGAGAAGATACTTCATCACATCTAAAATGGCTCTTTGGGAAACCCCATAAGATCAAAGTCAAAAAGGCTAGATAGCAGTGTTCTCATAGAAACCTTAGACACTATTGCAGGTGTAATTTAATGGGAAAAATTTGTAAAACCTAAATTGGGTGAATATTTATGTATATCCTGCTAGTACTAAATAATTTTCCTCCATTTTGCAAACCAAGTGTGTATGGGCATGTGTTATCATTCATGTGTATCCTGCTTTTATTCAGGTAATTTGGATGTCAATGATAGACTAGCGTTTACAAGCAAAATGACAATTCTAGAGAGTTCCCTTGAATTCCGTGAATGAAATTAATGAATATGATAATCAGCTACAACTAGCTAAACTAATATATTTACTCAGCTGACTTTCAGAATACATGGGATTGAATATTGGCTAGAGAAAGCCATATTAAATATTAAAATTAAAAAATACTAAATAATCACGCAAAATGTATCCAATAAAATATAAGAGAGATGCCCACACAATAAAATATTTGTATCCATTTCCTGAAGAATTGCTATTGTGCTACTATTTCAACACAATTGACAAACAGTGTTCCCCACTTACAGTTCACATAGCTAGTAATTATTAAATCTTATCTCACTGCATCCCCAAAAAAATCTTTCAGGTCATGCTTGAGATAAGAATTTATACACAACTTAAATCAGGCACATTCGTTTGCTCATATTAGCAGTTGTGATTTTCATGTGCTCATATTAGCAGTTCTTCTATTTCATTTTGATAGTGACAAAAGAATCTTATAGACCATGGCTGCAATCATCTGATTAGTTGAATAGCAGTAGAGTTACATGAAGTTTGTGCTTAATATAATCCAGATAATTTGATTAAAAAAGGCAGGTTGACAAAGTTCTTTTGCTTGCAAACCCAAATTTTCCATTAGGCTAATATCTTCCAACATTACAACTTATTAACCAATTAGCATGCATCTAAAAAGTTTAATACATTTTCTCTTAGGTCATCACTCCACTAGTTTGCCTAAAAATGTCAATTCCTGTATAAGTTTAATCACCATGACAACTAGAGAACTGAGTCAACGCTTGTTGGTGATATAAGACTGGGCTAAAAAGCATAACATGGATTGTAAATCTAACAAAGCCTTGACTCCATAACAAACAAGCAACAAGCAAAACAAAAGATCTAGTATATAACACAATAGCACAGTTAATAAGATAATGATAACAGACAAAGCAGGATTGCATTCACTCATACTCCTCTTACTTTGTGAGGGTTTAAATGCTCTTGCTTTAATGATAAAAGACACTAGAAAACCAACACAAATAGCTATACATTATGTTGCATAGAAAGTTTTGAGGCCACTCTTTAAAATGACAAAATCTTCTAGTAACTTACAACTGCAAGGTGTACTAAACCTTGCATAGACCAATCTCCTATATTGTTCAAGAGTGGTTCTACATAATTTTTCTCTTATTCTGAACACTGGAGATCATACAAAATGAGAATAAACAGTAAAGCAATTAAGGCCACTCCCACAAGTGAATGTGTTCTTGATAATCAATTGGAAACATATCATTGCAGGAAACTTCTGATGCATCTGAGTATAGGTTTCCTCCTGCTTTGGGGAGATGACATGTCTGAGGAAGCAGTTTCTCACTCACACCACCTTCATCATCGTCTTCTTCCTCCGCATGTGAGAGGTCTGACTGATCTGCTTCAAAAATATTGGATGAATTTACATGGTCTACCAGGGAGGAATGCCCGCAATCAATGTGCTGAGGACTGTCTTCATCTAGGACCCCACTGCTATCTGTTCCAGAGCTCAAAATATCTTCGTGTTTGCAAACAGGAGTGGGATCCTTAACAGAAGCACCTATCTCAGATTTCTCAAAAAAATCAGAATGGAAGGCAGGTTGAGAAGAGCCTTTCTTCTCGGCACTCTCCAAATCCTTTGTTTGGATTTTCAGGTCTTGGTCTTTAGAATGCATCTTGTCAGTCAGCAAAATAACCTGATGCAATAGTGAAAATGCATAAGAAAACTCAAGGATAAGAAAAGAAAGATAGAAAACAACAATAACATAAAAGATAGAAAGCTATCCAGATTCTGCAAGCTGTCATTATGTTAATAAAGATAGCAATTGATATATGAACAATTTAGACTTTGATTATGATCTACTCTTTTAAAAATAGTCTTCTTCAAAAGCTTAATTAGATGATAGAATTTTTTACTAGGAAAAGACAAATATTTTTAATCTTCCTGCACTGGATAAAACCAATAGGTTTATAAATTTCTTAGTAATTCTTATGCAAATTTAGTAAATCTCACAATGAATACCTGATTTGAAACTTTATGAAGCTAAACTAACTTAAAAATATCATTCTATTTTGTGCTTATATTTAGGTAGGCAAAACACACCTCAGCTCTTAACTTCTCTTTTTCTTTGAGAAGGTTATCATAATCCATTCTCAGAGTTTCATAGAGTGACTTAAGAATATCATAATCTCTTTCCAACTGTTTTGTTTTCCACCTTGCCCGGCGATTTTGAAACCAAACTGCAACTTGCCTAGGCTGCAGACCCAAATCCCTGGCTAGCTGTATCTTGCGCTCAGGCTCCAATTTGTTTTCAACCTCAAAGCTTCGCTCCAGAAATTGAACTTGCTCCGCAGTCAACCTTCTCTTCTTTTCTGGTGGATGGAAGCAATCCTCTAGCTCCTCATCTCCAGTTTCCTCTTGCTCCAGGGTAGTGTAAAATGGCCTCTTTGGCACATTACCTATGACTTCACCCAAATTAGCCACAGACCTTGAACCTACAAAGGTAACAACAGCATCAAATTAGCTACCGACTGTGGCATTTATCTAGTGCATTATTTCAGAATATAACACCTACAAATTTGAAAGATAGCTTCTGTAATACTCATCCCTAAGAAAACCTTGATCCAAAATGTTACTGGCAAAATTCTCAACATGCCATAAGTCCTAGAGGACCTGAATATCATATACTCAAAACCAAAGCACTATAAAATAAATACCCCAAAACCGTTATCATGGACAAAAGAAATACCAATAGAGACCTATTCTTACCAAAATGGCATTGATAAACCAAAATAAATTAAGGCCAGGCATCTTTACAAATGATAATGCCCATATTCATCGTCCCCTGAAACACAAGGTTGGGTATGTAATTGTGAAGGTAGTATTCATTCTCAAGCGTTTTGATGTAATAAGAGTGGGATATCATGCGGCCCCAAGCTTCACCAGCTCAAAATTAAAAAAAATAAAAAGGTTTGCTGTACATGAATTGGACTTGGTAACAACCTGCTGACCTGAAGAATAGGACTTGATTTTGGTTCTCTTTAAAACTGTATGAAAAACTTAAGCAAGATCCAGAAAAGGAGTTGAATAAATGCCTATTCAAACCAACTAACTCAGACCCCAAGACTAATTCTATGATAGTAACTTATTATTTGATGTAATATTTTTCATTATTAATACTTTAAAATAATAATAAAACTCAACAATAACTTAGCAAAAAGTTTACTGTTATTGTTTTCCCATTGAGCCTAATCTAAACTTGGGAGTGCTATACTGGAACAGTTGGGAAGGGAACCGGAATTGGACACCAACATAAACATGGCCAGCAACAATTAATATCCACTGAAACTATACGGAATTCAATTTCGTTTTATGACCAAATCTTGCAGCTAGAACTTTTTCAATTGAAGCATTAAACCCACATGAGTAAAAACAATAATATTGAAAAATGTCAGATGAGGACTGAATTTTGAGTCTTCAAAACCTAAGGAAGACCCACCTAAAAGAAATGGGACGGTATAAAAAATTACAATTACGAATAGAAGAACTATAAACAAGAACTCTGAAATACACCAAAAAATCAAAAACTACTTTAAGTTCAGAAATAAGATGGAATATGTTACCCAAAGGACTAAAAGTTTGAGTTTCAAAAACTTATGAAACACCCAACTAAAAATTTGTTATAAAAAATCAAACGACTAGAAATTCAATGAACGTGACCTCCATACAGTGTAATACAAAGGCAACAAAAAGAACGTGAAATTTAGCCAAGGAAAACCAGTATCAATGCCTTGGTTAATACCTCCCTGAATACCCGATATTTCAGATATGATCAAGGGCACAAATTATGACATGCTTATTTTTTAGAATTGAATACAGACTTCACCACTCAGCTGATACAACACTTGGAAAAGAACAGAAAAATTAAAAACATGACCCTGACACACACTTGTAACAAAAACAATCTGAAGTTTACAAAAATTACTATCGATGCCCTATTCAAAACCTCCCCAAATACCCCTTTCTATCCGATATGATTATAAACACAAAACAAAGTATGTCTATATTTTGAATTAAATAACAAAATTCACTGCTCAGCTCATACACAACATTACCAAGACTGGAGAAACCATATAAATTACGTCTGTAGTACAATTACTTCAAGATCTGATTTTTACAAAAGAAAACTAATACCTGTATATTTTTAACACCTCCTAAATTAGATATATAGGATTGAAGTCGCAAAACATGACGTCCCTTTTTTCAGAATTTCACCAACCAGGTAATGCAAAACTTCAGACAAATTAGCAGCAACATAAACATGACCGCTGTAATATACTCGTAATAAGAACAATATGAAATCTAGGGGAAATTTAGTACCAATATTCTTTTCAACATCCCTAAATACCCGATTTTTTAGATATGATTAAAAACACAAATCATGGCATCCCTACTTATTAACAATTCAAAAAAAAAAAATCACCAATCATGTAGTACTCAACTTCAGAAAGACCATAAGACTATAGATATGGCCTCTGCAATACACCCCATAACAAGATCTGAAGTTCAGATTTTTTTTAAAAGTACTACCAAATTTTTAAAGACCCTGTCAATAGCTTGATCTTTTAAATATGATTCAAAACTCTAAACAAGGCATATCCATGTTTCAGAATTGAATGATACATTCCGCCAATCAACTACTACATAACTTTAGAAAGGCTAGAAAATCTATAGAAGTGACTTCCGCAATTCACTGGTAACAAAAACAATCTAAAGTTTAGAAAAATCCAATACCAACACCTCCCTAAATAGTTGATCTTCTATATATGATAAACAGCAAAAAAAAAATAGCATACCCAAATTTTAGAAGTGAATTACAAAAAAAATCACCAATTACCTAGTACACAATTGCAGAAAGAAAGAGAAAATGACAAAAGCTATTTGATGTAGAACTGCACAGCAAAGATTGATGTAATAAAAGTTTATGTAATATATGTTGAAGTTGGGTATGGTAAGACTTACCATTGAAAACAGGAGAAGCAAGCAGAGCTTCCAATGCATCTGAAGAGCAAGGGATCCTCTGGTCATTCCCCATGACAATCACATTGGATCCACCATACATTCTCCCCCCAGACATGATCATCTCCTTACCCAAATACTATTTCACACAGAAACATAAAGTTTGCCCAAACCCAACACCAGCAAAGACAACAAGGTGAAGAACTATTATAAAAACATTTTGTGACGGAAAAAGCTGGTGCTCCAAAGAGCTCTCATCCTAAATACCAACCAGCAGACCACCAGTTCCATCATACAGAGCCCTCTTTTACCCAATTAAGGGAGGCCTGTTTGAGATTTTTTTTCAGTGCAGCACTTCAGCCAGAAAAAAAACTCCAGGATTTGAGCTTTGAATGCTCTGAAAACAAGAAAGACTGTTCTATCCGGAGAAGAAAGAAGAGGAGCTGGGGGGCCTTTTGAGGTGGTGTGTAGAGGGGGCGGGCGGCATCTGGCTTTGAAGGAATCCTCACATGATGATGGCAGTGATACCCATATGCATGGATGCCCTCATATCTTTCCTCATGGCCCCATCATTCTACATTGACCCAATCAATGTTTCGGATCTATTTACCTGTGGGGTATCTGTCTTGTTCTTGTTTTTCCTAGGGAAGAAAAAGAGCATTTCTCGGGCAAGTTGAAGGAGGACATTGTGGGTGTAACTTGCCTTGGACTCTTTCACAGCTTTGCACTAGATTGTCGTAATAACAGGTTTTCTTGACTTGTTACAGGACGATGATTTGAACTATATTTCAATTATAGGATTTGAGCAATGTTTTCCATAGTTACTGTTGAAGAGGTATAATTTTTGGTAAGGGATTTTCACAACTTATCAAATTATCTATAGGATTTAACTGTGTAAATTTTTGAGTCAAATTTATTGAAGAGTAGGATAATTAGTTGATGTAACAAAGAACGATGATTTGAACTATTTCGATTATAGGATTTGAGCAATGTTTGTCATAGTTACTGTTGAAGAGTGGGATAATTTTTGATAAGGGATTTTCAAATTATCTATTAGGATTTAACTGTGTAAATTTTTGAGTCAAATTTATTGAAAGTAGGATATCTACAATGGCAGCATGGTGCTTAAGGAGGTACAATCCCTAAAAAAAAACACAAAAACAAACACATTTAAAAAAAAAATAAAAAAATAAAAAATATTTTAGAATAAACAAAAACACAAAAAAATCGACCTTAAATGATAGCACAATGTTTAAAAGAAGTGAGCAATAACTCCTTAAAACCCAAGTAAAAACAAACACATTTAAAAAAAAAAAATAAAAAAAATAAATTTAGGAATAACTTTAAAAAGAAAAATAAGATGAGAATTGTATTGGTATTGTTTTTCAATTTTTTCTTTAATATTTTTTATTATTTTATCTTATTTTTATTAATAATAATTATTGATATTTTATAATTTAATAGAAATATTTAAAAAATATTTTTCCCCCACATTTTTTTAAAATAATAATAAATAATATTCACATATAATTAACTTAAATATTTTTTAATTTCTAAAAAATAATAATCTTTTAATAAACTATTACCCACACAAAATAGTGAGTATGTAAGAGAATAAGGTAAAGGAAATAGAAAATAACATTAATGCCTTTGTATTTATGTTGGACCTCTCCATTAAGGTTGTCAGCTTAAAAAGGATGCTCTCAAGATATTCTTGACTTGAGGGAAGGAAGTAGTGATGTACTTTGAAGGATGTTCTCAAGATATTCTTCATTTGAGGGAAGGAAGTAGTGATGTATTTTGGTTGGTCATATATTAGTTTTTAACCTTGAAGTTATCAAGTCATTATTAGATCCAATGAAGTTGGTATGTCAGTTTGTGTTGTTCATTTATAACAAGAAAAAATTATAAAATATCTAGATTATGTTTTCTAAAATATTTATAATTTTAAAAAAATATTAATATTTTAATTAATTCCATATATTTATATAATGAAAATTCATTTGACAACAATAAATATGAATTTTGGCAGGCCATTTACATGGACCTAAATGTTTTTGAATTTCAGTATGAAAGAGAATGTAAAATATTTCACTAACTTAATGATTTTGTAAGATTTTGAATAGAGCTTATCTGGATCAATATTTAGTGTTTTTTATTTGAGGAAGAAACTGCCTCCAATAATAGGAGAAAAACTTGTCAAATAGGAATGACATCTTCCATTTAGTCTTATTGTAGGTTTTTTTGCCTCCTTTTTTCTTGGAGAAGAATAATTTGTCCAATCACAATAGAGAAAAATTGTTTATTATGTTATTATGTTTATAAAATGATCAATTTGAACGATTAAAATATTTGAAACTTTAAAACAATATTTTTTGAACAATATTTTCATGTTTTTGATTGGTCTCAACTAGCGAATTTAATAACCAATTACAAACTGCCTCTCCCTATAGTTCCAAGGTTGTCAACTTAAAGAATGCTCTCAAGATATTCTTCACTTGAAGGAAGGAAGTGATGATGTACTTTGGTCATATATTAGTTTTTAAACCTGAAGTTATCAAGCCATTAGTAGATCCAATGAAGTTGGTATGTTAGTTTGTGTTGTTCATTTATAATAAGTTTAAAGTAT
Organism: Sequoia sempervirens; assembly: GCA_007258455.2. Classification (NCBI taxonomy): domain Eukaryota; kingdom Viridiplantae; phylum Streptophyta; class Pinopsida; order Cupressales; family Cupressaceae; genus Sequoia; species Sequoia sempervirens. The sequence continues at coordinate 62,907,336 of VDFB02256132.1, read as the reverse complement.
TAAGTGTATTTAAGTTATAATAATATTACTCCAGTGATTTCTCTTGAAATTCTTAATATCATCCTTATGAACATCACTTAAATGCAATGAGTGTTAAGTGGATCATTTACTTTTGTAAGAGACAGTTCATAACAATATCATAGTTTTAAAGTGTCAATAAAGTTGTACATTCTATGTTTTTTTTAATCTTTTGAGCATGTAATTTTTATGTAAAAGTAAATATAAAAATGATGTGTTTTTAGTTAGAAGTGGATATAAAACTTGAGTTTCATTTTCTAGAGATTGATTGTGATTTTTCATTTGTAGTCTTTCTTACCCCAAATGATATTTATGATTTGATATTGTAAAAGTGATCTTCGATCATTTTTTATTATATGGGTTTGACGTTACCTTTCTTTGTGATAGTTGTGTATTAAGTCAAGGCGTGAAAGTGTTTTATTTGACCCTAAATATTGTATATAAAGGAGTAGCCCTACATTTTAGATCATCCACACATATAAATCTTCTGCATTCTAGAGCTATCACTTACTATCCACACATCAAAAACAATAGTTGTATTTACATAATCATCTAAACATCTTGCATGTTTGAGAGCATTGTCCTTGATTATTTATCTAACAATTAAATGAAAACCTTTACATGGTTTGACACAAATAATTATTCTTACCATGTGCAAACCAAAAAAGTAGAACCCATTTTTTAGGAACAATTTGAGAATATCAATATGAACTAAAAGTAACAATATGAATATTAATACATATTATATTTGTAAGCCATATCAAATCAACACTTACAATATTTAATTTCAAATCACATTAATAATTTAAATCAATCAATAAACTATTAATTAATTAAAAACATCTAAAAATCTTTAATATTTATATATTATTAATGAATCATCATCCAACATCTATCACATAATATAATTAAATAATTATATTGATTTATTCAATATTCAAAATATTTAATTATTTATCATTCTCAACAGATATATTTATACTATTTATTTTTAACCCTCAAAAGGAATTTTATTCTCCCTTTTCTTTCCAAAAAGTAATATTTTATTCCTTCTAAAGTAAAAAGAACTAAATCCTATCAAATATTTTACTCCTCTATTATCCAATCTCTTCTCCAAAGGCAAGAAAAGACGAATTAGGGATATACCATAAAGATTGCATGGATACTCATATTATTATGTGGGAGGAAGGATAAAATAATTTTTTTTTTTTTATGATTTTATTATGTGGGAGGAAGGATAAAATAAATAAAAAAATATTTTATGATTTTATTATGTGGGAGGAAGGATTACCAACACTAGAAGGAAATTTTTTAGGAGATTAAAAGCAAGGATTATAAGAATGTTGATGGAAGTTGACTAATTTTGTTTTTTCTGATTTTATATTTAAGATGAAAATAATGTGACTATATAAATATATTTTTTTAATTATATAAGTTATAAAATTATTAAAATATATATTTTTGATGAATAGACATAATATCTATATTAATATAAAAGATAGAAATACATATTCATAAAAAAAAAGATGGATGGTAAAAAGGCACACCTCGAGAGTCATATAGGCTAAGCCCAAAAGTCTAAAGTCACATCCAACCACGAGAATCATTTAGTAGTATCAGGCCATCTAGAGCCACCACTAGGAGCATCACTAGTAGGCCACCTAGAAACACCAATGCCACCCCCTACCACCCCTCCAGAAGGCCACCCCAAGTTAGCCCATGAAGGAGGAGAAGGCGACCATTGACGAGGGCAAGAGCCACGATGAGGAGGAGCCTGAGAGCGGGAGCAAGAATCCCTTGCAGAGCCACTTCACCATCGACCCCAGGAAGAAGTGGGCGAGGGAGGCACGCGTGCCACAGTACAAGGGGCATTGCCCCAATGGTCCAAAATCTCCCGAAGGTGAGAAACTTCAAGCACAACTTTATTAGCTTGCACTTGAATATGCAAAAGAACATTAGAGCAAATAATCACTTTAGAATATATATTTAAATTAAATTATTATGGATAAAAGAAAAATAATTTATTATATTTTTTATGTGTGATTAATTATTATAATTTTATTATATTAAATTTATCTTTCTTTTTTTATACGTAAGGTAGTATTTTATTAAATTATAAAGAAATTTACATACGTTTGCTAAGTAGGATAATTACTTCGAGCCAGACCCAACAATATCAACTATATTCAACCATATAGGACATAGCATCATCCTCCAAAATACACATAGTTTTAGCCAAAAAAATGACCATCAGAGCGAATTGAGAGGAGTACCAAAAAAATAGAGCATACCCGAACAACCAAACCCCAGCTAAAAACTACCACCATTAGCCATCAAGATTTACAGCCCCAAAAAACTGCATACCCCAATTACAGAAATCCATTCATATTAGCAAATGATTCAAAATATTTAACCCAGTTAATACCTCCTACCGCCATCAAACCCAACACCTTCTTTAGATACTCCACGATCATTGCAACTATCATCTTGTGTCGCATAAGGATGAGCCCGCTTAAATCCAACAGAAACGGGTAAAACTTGATTGCTTCATTTATCTTCGCCAGAAGCTCCAAGTCTAAAGATCACGAAATCCCGGTTCCAATTAACGCTGACTTGAGCACCACGTCCAAGCCAACTAGGTCCTCCCTGAAGAGCCGAACAAGCAACTCCTTTGTCGTATCCTTTTGAACGCTACTATCCAACAAGGAGGCTAGAAAACATGACGAGATGTGCACATTGTCACTCCCATACTCCTTCCTCTCCAAATGCCCTCGACCCAACACCATTTTTACCACTACCATTATAAGCCAATCATTATTGACCAAAATCCTTTTTAGCCTTTGGTGCATCACTTCTCTAAAAGCGGCTTGTCGTTCTGTAGCCAATAGAGACACTGATGTATTTTCCCCAAACCACACTAAACCCTCCACCAAAATGGCAATGACGAACTTTGACTTCTTCTCCATTAATTGCCACCTTCGAACCAGAAAAACCAGGCGAGGAGAAGTAACTAGTTTGACACCTTAACAAGCAACAACCCAATTTCTTTGAAAAGCTAAGCATCCACAACCACACTAATTAATAATGCCTCAAACCAAGCAATGACACTGCCACACGAGCCAAACTGATTATCTAAGCTCGCCTATCTGTCCATCCATCAGGGATTTCGTCCTGCATCCTCGAATCCCAAAGCGAGACAATAAAAAAGGGACGTGTGAATAAATGTTTACAATTAAAACTGTACTCTCCACTTCCTTTGACCACCGCCTCCAATTTAAATCGGCCACCTCATCACCCTTTCATCCTATGTGGATGCCACCCAACTGGTTACCGGTGCCCTCCACCAACTTGGAGGGCCGCCCACCCATCCTCCCACTATATTAAATTTATCTTTTTAAATGTTGTAATAATCAATGATTTTTTTTATTATATTTTAAAATTCATTATATATCTCAATTGTTAAGTAAAAAATACAATTTCAAATACACAAACATGTGAACAACTTAAAATACAATACAATTGTGACAACTTCAAATACAAGATAAATGTGATATAAATCTCTCTTTCATTCAAATAGAGACGAATTAAATGAATCATAAAATATGACATGAGAAAAATGTGTTTTGTTAGATTTATAATCTTATGTTATAATATTCATAATACTAAGATATGTTTCACTCCCTCAAAGATGAAAATTTAATATTATGAAAATAAAGCATTTGCATTAAGTGTTTTGTTTTGGTTATTATAGATGGTAAGGACTTAAAGTATTTTTTTGTTTTGTTTAATTTATTGTGTTTGGTATATAGCATTGACTTAACTTTGTATCTATCATTTTAAATAGTTTTATTTTTATTACAAATAGGATGGGTCTAAATTTCTTAGCATCTCCTATTCTTTTAGACTGAATGTAAGTACAATTTTGTTCTTTGGGTTGAATTGTGTCATCACCTTGTCTTATTATTTCAAACTTCAAATTGTACAAGTTCCAAAAAGCTTATCTTTTTAGATTTCAATTGTTATTGATTGGCCCATGCACCAAAACAACTCAAGTTGAGCATGTAAGATCTTGTACTTCAAGATATTCTTAGTTCATTAATACTCATCTAATAATAAAAAATCTCACATCAAAAGAACATAAATCATTTTAATAAAGAGTCTACATTACATAATTACATTTTTACACTAGCATTATAAGTACTCGCATTGCTTTGTTAGGTGTGCCTTTGATCATTGTTCATTTGTAAATCCTAAATTAAAGATTGTTTTAAATTAAATTATCATGGATAAAAGAAAAATAATTTATTATATTTTTTTTTATGTGTGATTAATTATTATTATTTTATTATTTTAAATTTATCTTTTTTGTAATGATCAATGACCTTTTATTATATTTTTAAATTAATAATGTATATCAATTGTTAAGTAAAAACAATACAACCTTAAATATAACATACATGTGAACAACTTCATATTGTAGTCAACTTCAAATACGATATAAATATGATATAAATCTCTATTTCATTCAAATTAAAATGAATGGAATGAACCATAAAATATGACATGAGAAAAATGTGTTTTTGTATGATTTATAATCATATGTCATAATTTTCATAATACTAAGTTGTGTTTCACTCCTCAAAGGTGAAAAATTAAATATCATGAAAATAGAACATGCACATTAAGTGTTTTGTTTTGGTTGCTATGTAATGGTAAGGAATTAAAGTATTCTTTTATTTTTTTTTGTTTAATTTATTGTGTTTCATATATAGTATTGAATTAACTTTGTATCCATCATTTTAATTTTTTTTATTAATATTATAGATAGGATGGGTCTAAATTTCTTAGCATCTCTTGGAATGAAAGTACAATTTTGTTTTTGAATTGAATTGTGTCATAACCTTGTCTTCTTATTTCAAACTTCAAATGGTAAGAGTTCCAAAAGCTGATCCTTTTAGATTTCAATTGTTATTGATTGGCCTATGCACCAAAACAACTCAAGTTGGGCATGTAAGATCTTGTACTTCAAGATATTCCTAATTCATTAATACTCATCCAATAATAAAAAATATCACTGTATCAAAGGAACATAAATCATTATTATAGAGAATCTACATTAGTAAATTATATTTTCACACTAGCATTATAAGTACTTGAATTGCTTGCTAGGTGTGACTTTGATAATTGTTCATTAGCAAATCCCTTTGAGCATAGAAAATCCCCAAAGTGTTTTTCAACATGGCCCTTATTTCATGCACAAGTACAAACGAAGGAAAGAAGGAAATCATATCAACAAAGGATAGATCCATGTAGCTAGAGACTATGGTCTCATCAATACAAATTCAATTTCAAAATATTGATTTTGATCATTAAGCTCAACATATAGAAAAATCTTCCTCATTGACATCTAATAATCAACAAAAGAGATAAACCCTTATAATATGTTACAATTGAAAATTTACATTTATTATCTCAACCCTTAATTAATTTAGGTTTGATTAATTGTATTTGTTGCACTTATCAATTAGATTAGATCTCCTAAATTAATCATAAGGTGTTTTTTATTTCCTTTCATTTTGGTGAACCTGCAATGTTGATCCTACCCAATGTTGTGCCCTAACATTTTACCTTCTTTCATTTTCTAATTTTTAGGGCCTATATTTGAATCTATCTATCTATATTTTTAGACATAAAATTTAATTATATATCATATGATTCCCTCTAAGCATTCATTTGATGAATACACAATATTTTTGATAACATTCTTTGTGCATAATCCATGATTAGAGCCTTACTCCAAACTCAATATATTCTTATGATTATACATCTAATGATGTTTTTAGAAAATATTTCACTTTCATGATGTTATCTTCTTTAATGTATTTTTTCCCTTTCTTGTTAGGTTTATTCTTCTTATGATGCACATCTTCTTTAAAACATTTACATGAGTTTGTATCTATCTGTGGTTTAGAACCGAGGGACAAGTTTGTATATAGGAAAGTAAGGAGCTATGCCAATGGAGATGGACATATTTTCAATGGTAAGGTAGTGATCTAGAAGTGTTCTTGTACTACCAAGGTCAAGTTGAAGCTAAGATGTGACAAAATTGTGATGAATATTGTTCTTTATTCATTAGTGTTATACAATACATATTTACAAAGAATACTATAGGGAAAGTAGGTTCCCATAATTAAACAAGGAATGAGTATACCTAATTCTCCTTGGAGACCCTAGAGTACAACTATATCAAATTAGCTAGTTTGAGTAGTAGGAATATTTCTCTACAAAATGTAGAGTGTGGTGTGTTTATATATTTGGTTATCGGCTAAGCTTTTCATATTATGTTAAAAAGTGTAATGTGTATATAGTATTATTCACATGTGGCTAGGGTTTGCAAAATATCATATTCATATGTTGCTAATTAGATGACAAAATTATGTGGTGTATGCATTTCCATGCGTTGGTTTGTATGGAGTCAAATTAATTATAGCTATGCATATGCTTGTGCACCCATGTATAATCTTGTGCACAATATGGAGAGGTGTGAATCAAGAGTTGGTGAATTTTTAGAAACTAGCATTCCAATTCATGAATTATTGCATGTGGTAATCAAGGTGTACCAATCTTTGAAAGTAAATTTAATTTATTATTATGAATTTTCCCATAATTATGTCATATTTTAATATTTTAATTTAATATTTATGCTCCACCTCTTATGGGGAATTAGAATTTTTGTAAGGCATATAATTTGAACCAAAACAAAGAAAAAGGTGATCCTAAGTCTAATGTGCTTAGAACAATAGGATTCAAGGCATTTTCCTAGGGTTTCATTGAGATGGAGATTAACAAGGTGTATAGATTGACTTTCAACCATAAAGGTGAGCCAATCAAACCTAGATCTCCATCAATTTTGGGATTGGAATTGATTTTAATTAGTTAACTTAAGTAAACTATATGACCTAATATGAAAAATGCAAGATCCCAACAATGCACAGACTAAAACAATAGTTTGTAGATAGATCTGGGAAGTGCAGGGGACTGTGTACCTACCCAAAAAAATTGGTTTTAGCGTGCATAGGAGGAATTATTTGCCAAAGGGAATAGGAGTCCTTGTAGGGGTGTCCTGATCAACTTTTGAGGTCCTTCATGGCAGATCTGAGACTCTTGTTTCTACTTGCAAAGTTGTCGAAACGTTGTCGGATAATTTTGTAGGTGAGTTTCTGTGAGTTGATAAGATGTAGGGATTCAAATGTAACAATAAAAATTTGTCTCCAAGCTTCCTTTAATCCTCTTCAAACCTAAGATTGCACATTCACACAGAGAAGAGACATTGTGTCATTTAGGGGCTTGCCTCAGTCAAACCACGTGTAAGTGTTTTTACTTCCACAATGACAATGTCAATGATAAAATAATAATAGATAGGAAAGGAATGATGAAATAATAAAGTGTTGTAACTAACCACCCTTAAATGGATTCCTTGAAGGACTAAATTCATGCACATCACCTCAAGGTCCCGGATCTTTCTTGCTTGATTTATTGAATGCTTCAGAGGCCTACAAAGGGGTTAGCCTTCACAAAACAATGATAATATGACAACATGAACTCACATACACTTTGACATGATGCTTGGATCTTGAATTGATATAATAAATCTCTAAAAAATTTCTCTTGACAATAATGCTTGCTCATGAAATCTCCTTCAATCTCCTTCTTCTTTCTTCTTCTAGTTTTAAATGGTGAAAAGATTAGGTATTTATCTATTTTCCCAAGAATTAAATCTTGATAGCCGATATTTGAAATTTGAAATTTGAATGTTAAAATGGCTACTCTAACATGTTAAAAATTGGTCTCCGATAGAATAGGGGGACCCATACATCCATGGGTGTATGGTTCCTGACCCTATTTTTTAGGACATAATGTATCAGGGGCAAAATATTAATTACTTGATTTGTTCAATGTTTGCAATTTCTCAGAAAGTGGTACAAATGATCTATAGAATGCATAATTTTAGGAAATTAGGGACCCAATTAGGCTCAATAATTTAGCAGGACCAAAAAATAGTGTGCAATTATCAAGGGTGACAATTTATGACGCTACATTTAGCCCTCACTTTAGTGAGAGTATGAACTTACACTTAGACTCACACTAAAGTAGAAAATCTATGTCAAGAGGGGTCTAATTGTCCAAATGTTGAAGAGATAGGATTACTAAGGACCAAGGGCAGTGATCAATCCCTCAGGATCCAATATCTCATGGAAAACCAACATAATCACAAAGGAACGCACATGCATGATATGCAACAAGACAACATACACAAACATACATGTCAGAAAACATAAAGTATACATGATGAAAACATATGGAATGATGGAACATAAATATGATGATGAAATGAAAAAAAAAACGATGTAGGCACGATGCGAATATGGAGAAGACACATAAAAGAAACATAACAAAATATAAGGTTAGTAGTAAAATATTCAAGGCGATAAGGCAAAGAGACCTAGTCTTAAATTGTCTCAAATGCCAAATGTCATCCATCGAATAAATGAATGCTCTCATGAGGACTAGAAAGTTTTGTTATGCCACATCACTCATGAAACACATGGCTCCACTAGCAAGTAAGGTGTGTTATACTAGGTGGCCATGTTAAAAAGGGGTGCTCAAGTTCATGACCCAAAAAGCTCCATTATGTTGATTCCATGAACTATCTTACAAAAACTCGCCTCAAGGGGTGCACAAGGTTTAATGTCTTAGGGGATGAACAAAAATAACCTCAAGGGGTGCACAAGGTTTAACGTCTCAGGGACGAAAAAAATTCACGTCAGGGGGTGCACAAAGTTTAACATCTTGAGGGACAAACAAAACTCACTCAAAGGGGTGTTATAACAACATCACCACAAAAAGGTGATCTACAAAAACAATGAAGGGGATTTACTCAATACATGAAAGGTCACACCTTAGGGAATATCACTCATGACATCACCACCAACATAGGACAAGTCAAGGAATAAAAAGATCACATGTTAGGAAATAATAGCCATTGTATTACCACAAAGGGGAGCATCATATGCCAAGAAAGGTCACACTCTTAGAGGAAATCAAGCCCA
>VDFB02256132.1:62853851-62898108 GCA_007258455.2 Sequoia sempervirens | reverse complement strand
AGTGAGAGAGAGATGATACGACTTGTTGACTACTAAAATTTGACCTCCTGATTATTGAAATTTGACATGCTGATTACTAAAATTCGATTGTCTAAATTTTTTAAGATATTCAAAAGACTAGAATTTGCATTATAACTCCTAGAGATTTGAAACCACTCTTAAACATCCTGAAACTATATACATGAAATATAACTTAAAGTATAAGAAAGTAAATGTCCATATGTAAATGTTTATTTCATGTATATAGCCTCCCTGATAGAGAAAGAGAAGAATAAAGAGTTCACAAACATTCATTGCAAAATTCAAGCCAAATTTGGCACTTGCCAAATGGTAAAGCCAATAGAGAGCACCAAATTTGACGGTCTCCAAATTTGGCAAGTGCAATATGGCTTGTTACGGGTTTTTTTTGCAATTTGGCACCATTTTTGTGCCATAGATTGGTGCATACACCCATATAGATATACTTTTATTTTGATGGACCTATACACGGGCATTATATTATTTTGATGGTGCGTATGGATATATATGATGGATATTATGATTTTGATGTCGATATATGGTATGGGGCTATCATGGTTTTGTGGACAATGGATATGGATGTTCATGACGTGTATATGTTTATGTATAGATGATGGAGTTATGTGTATGATGTGTATTGATGTATATATGGACAATTTATGTGTATGATGTGCATGGATGTATGATATGAATTATGTTATTGATGGATGTATGATTGATGCATATGATTACAATTATGATTATGATGTAGGGCACTAATAATTTGTGATGTAGGATGGAACAATGTGTATATGTTATGCAAATGTGATGTGGACTAATATGTTTGATGCAAGGTGGATATGCATGTAGATGTATGAGATCTAATGATTGCAATGATTTATGATGTTTGTTGATGATATATGATGGACTTATAGATGGATGTATTTGATTTTATGTATTGATGCAAATAAAAATGAAATTCAAATGGATTAATGTGTAATGCTATGAAATAAGGTAAATGAACTTAATGCAATATAAAATGGACTAAAATGTGATGAGATGACATATATTAAATGAACCTAATGACATAATGACACTACATGAGTAATGCAATGTAATGAGAATGCCACTAAAACGAGTAATGTAATCTAAAATGAGAATGACCCAATAGAAAGATGTCTAAAATAATAAATTTTAAACAACTTTATGCAACTAAAATGGAAATGAAACGATTTAAAGATACTCAAAATAGCAATTTTTGAGAACTTAACACAAATGAAATGGAAATGAAATGATGAAAAGATGCTTAGAATAACAAATCCTAAACAACTTAATGCAAATGAAATGATGAAAAGATGCTTATAATAACAAATCCTAAACAACTCAATGCAAATAAAATGATGAAAAGATGCTTAGAATAACAAATCCTAAACAACTTAATGCAAATGAAATGATTATGAAATAATGAAAAGATTCTTAGAATAAGAAATCCTAAACAACTTAATGCAAATGAAATGATTATGAAAAGATGCTTAGAATAAAAAATCCTAGAAACAACTTAATGCAAATGAAATGATTATAAAATAATGAAAAGATGCTTATAATAACAAATCCCAAACAACTTAATGGAAATGAAATGATTATGAGATGATGAAAAGATGGATAAATGATAAGTGTAACTGTAGTGTACTAGAAAACCTGAAGGGGAAAGCGACGGGGGGGACACACTTGCACATTCGAAGCCCAATGATTAGGAAAGAGATAATAAGAATGGGGAAAAAAATAAGGGAAGGAGAATGGTAGATGGTAGGATGGGGAATTGAGTAATTTGATGTCATGCATTATGTTGTCATGTAGTGAGCATTTAATTTCATATAGCATGGGATATTATGGACCAGGGTATGAGGAACGAAGGTGACTTCGCATCACATGCATAAAACTGATACAACAAATAAAAAGGTTAGTCCAACATCACACAAAGTCATAGAGGGCTTTGGAGAGGTCGATATTGGAAAACCACAAACACACAAGGACGCCCCAATGTAACACGAGATCATGACAGATCTTGGCGGGTACAACGTGAGACAACCAAGAAAACACAAGCTTGAAAAGCCAAGATATGCCCCTGTTTTTACCAGTCAAAGCACACCATGATATGATGGATCGTGGCAACCTTGAGTAGGTATAGTAGGGGGCTCAAAAGATAAACAAAATGAAAAAACACCAAGAAAAAATAATAAGTCTCAAATATCCTTTGCCATGAGGACAGTGGGTGGATTGATGTGGGTTGACATGAGGAATGATGTATCCTGCGAAGACCAAATATAGATGGGGTAGATTCTAAGATCGAAATGAAAATGAACCAAGATGTATTGAAACCTCAGGGGGCTGGTGTATCTTGTTATAGGAACCATCTCGATGGAGACTCTTGGTGACACAATGGACACAAAGATGAGACCTAGTGACAAGTATATACAATGATGAAACCTATATGATGACACGAGATTGACCATATGTACAATATATACAATTAATGACAACCAACAAAATCCTAACCGATAAAAGGATAGTGAATTTTAGGAATATGTTAGGATCTTGTGGATGCATTCCAAAATAGATGGTGAAGCTTAGGAATTGGGATAGTAGATCCAATCTATCTAATGATCAACTAAAATATACCGTGAGATGGATAGCAGGATGGGAATGGTGAAGGGATAGGAGCGAGATAATATGGAGAGGACAAAGAGGATATGTAAAATGGATAATGTGAAAGCACACATGAAAGAAGGATGCCAAGTAGATAATGATTGAGCCCTCTACGAATGGTGTCTGTTGCCAGACTTTCACCAAAGGTACTTGTCCAAGGCATTACTAAGGGTGGTTTTCACCATAGGACGATTTATTTATCTTTACTATTGATTATATTTTTTTTTAATTTTTTGATTTTTTTAAATTTTTGCAAGGTGGGATAACTTGACTGATTCATACATAGAACAGCTTGAGGTGGATGATGTTGATAGGCTCATCCAAGGTTCACCTTCTGGTGTAGCTAGCTGATAAGCTCCTAAACCACACTTTGCAATTATGACATATGAACCCAACCAATTAGCCTCAAATTTTCCTTTCTTCTCTTAGTCCTATCGAGTATGTTGATTTTCTTAAAGAACAAGATCACCAAGTTGGAATTGGCGAGGTTATACTTTCTTATTGTAGATTCTCTTCAACCAAAGTTAGTAGGTCCGAAGATGGTTGTAAATGTCGAGACACTGTTCATCCAAAAGCTCTAACTGACTCAAACAAACAACACAAAATTATTTTTATCTAACTCCTTAATAGTTTTTTTTTATAACTTTACAATCCTCCTTAACCCACACATTTTTAAAACAATTGATTTTTTTTTTTATATTCTTTATCCTTTTACAACTTGGAAATACTTCATGCATTATATTTGTTAGATCATGACGTTTAAGACCTTTTCTTAACTTTGAATTAACTGCCTTGAAGATATTGCAGTTTTTTCAAAAAATCAGTAAGAGCAACTTAAATTTTAAAAAGTCGATTGGGAGAAGCGCGAAACCGTTGCGAATAACGAAATATAAGCTTTTTATTTTCAGGCCGTCGCTGAAAATTGTGCTGTCTACGCTTTTCTTGTTTTCATTTCTTTGTTTCTGAAAAATGTGCTGCCTACGGCTTTCCGGCTTTTTGAGATACGCGTGTCATTGCCGCGGTTCGAACCGTGGCCGAGCTCGTGAAATTTACCATCTGTTTTTAAAACTTTAAAGGCCTGCATATGGGGAAGGATATACAGAAAGAAAAACAGCAAAAGGAAAGAAGTTTGAACTAACGAAATGCAGTTTTCGCTCTTGGTTGGAGTCGACCTCGCGACATCCTTCAGGCAAGCAAAGCTCTAGCCTAGCTTTCAGTATTTGGTTTGGAAAATGCGCAGGAATAATATTTGCAGTTTCAAACAGTAAAATAAATAAATCTGTTTTTCTGTAGAGCTTCTTTATGCTTTTGAAAGCTTGCATCTATACAGTATGTGAAGTTTACGGTTTCAAACTCGCGACCTTGCGTAGTGTATATTTGAATTTAGGATCGGAATTGGCGGCTTTTGAGAGAATGTTAAGAAAGCCCATGTTTTAAGTGGATTTTATAGTGTTCTTGAGGTTTTTAAAACTTTGAATCTTCTAAGGGGAAAATAGTAGCCCAGAAACTGTTCAACGGTACTTTACTTTATCTTTTTGAAGGCAAATTGTAACGAAAATGTACCTTCAAGCTTAAAACACTTTTTGGCTTGCGAAAATTATAACAATCACCCCACCATTGTAAAACCTGGGCAAAAATATCCGAGCCATTCCTTACAATGGAAAACACCTTCTTCTTGTAAGGCACCTTCTAAGCTTAGGTGGTGTTTTCCCTTGTAAGACAATGCCTCAGGGGCTTTTGGTGTATCGCACCTAGCCCAGGACTGGCACCTAGCCTTGACTTGGGTTGGCCATTTTATCAGGGTCACTTTAACATGGAGAGCAAGCCTTGCAGGGACCATTACTCTACCTTACTGCCGGACCATGGCTCATTGTTACCGAATTTCGACTGTTATTCTAATTTTTTAATTTTAAGGGGATTGTTCAATTATTGTGAAGTTGCTTGTCTGGTAAAGTTTAAAAGACCACTTTTGTGAAACTCATTATGCATTCAACTCTGATAGACCAATTATGAGAAACTCACTCTGTTGACAACATCAGGGGACCATTTATGTGAAATTCGCCATGTAGGAAATTGCACAATAATACGTAACCTTGCTCTGCTTGCCACGACCTCACGGGCCACTGCTGTCTGATACATTTTCTTAGAGGGAAGAGTTCAATTATCAATTATGTGAAGCTCGCCATTTAAGACACTTCAGAAAACCACTTCATTGCTTGTGATAAAATTGTATTTTTAACATGAATGGAGTGGAAATAAGATTTCAGTTATACTTATCTTCTAATGTGAAATATCATCCTCTTTAAACCTTATCGTCAATAACATTTGTACGAATGCTGATTTTCTAGAATTTAATCTAAATGCTTTATTTATTTATTTTTAGGTAAATTTTGAAATTTCTTTGACCCAGATCATCAATAAATGGATGATAATGCAGTATATTGAGAGATAACAAATTTAAACAAGGCCACACTATTGAGCTTAGAATTGCGTTTGGCTAGGAAGTCACATCTAAGGGAGTTTTAATTCCCCAAAACCTGCATAGTATTTGAAACTTGGAGCTCACCTTTCTATAGTCTGGTGCATACATGATGAGAGCTGCATACAAAAGTATTACTAACAAGGATTTTACCTGAGCCATCACTACAACAATTCATCCGTCTTACCACTAGACAAAACCCAACTTAAATAAGAATAGCCTAAACATTGTAGGCAGATAAGAAACCTGCCTTTTGTTTTGAGAAACATGTACTTCCCTTTAAAATCTTAGTGAAAACTTGAAGTTTCAGAAGATCATTGTGATTGTGTCAAAAGCTAGGATTCTTCTTCAGGTATTGATAATTGTCTTTCTTGGTGCTGAAGATCATGGACTTGTTAGTTGCCAACATAATCCTAGTAGATTGTTAGTTGGTATCTGATATGGAGGCTGACCTATGAAAGTTTAAGTCTGATTTCCAAGATTAATTCTCAACTCCAATTTCATGCTTTCGCTTGAGGGCATAATAACATCATACGGAAGCTTTTATAGTCCAGCCATGTAGTAACCCTCCCGACTGCTGAGTTTCTTTTTACTATGCAACTGCCTGACTGTTTTTTGGTGGTTTTTGAATGTTTTGTTTTTTTTGTGTTTTTTGAAATTTGATACCAGGAAATGCAAATAAAGAAATGATGTATTCACAAATGAATGCAGTTTAACAAACTAATGAAGAAACTGAAATAATATTGATATCAGAATTAATATTTTAAGCTTTTACAAATGATTCATACCCGGCAAGCCAAGCTAGAAAATAATGCAAAGTCTGGAAGTGAAAATCTGCAACTGGCAAACCCTAGCTGAGGTCGATTTGCATAAATGACTGAGTTCTCCACTAAATAAATGTTGCTGATGTATTTCAGATCTCTAGCCGCCCCAAATACAAGTGATTTCAGCTCTTAAACTAAGGCAATTCAGCCTTGGAAGAACACGTCCCACACTCAAAGCTGTACGGCCTGCATAATGATGAACTGTACGGCCTGTATTTTCTGCTGTGTTTGGCCCAGCAAGGAAGGATTAATCATTAATGACAGCAAACATATGTATTTCTGATTTCTGGCAATAAACCCTTCATAAACTATGAAGAAACTCCTCCAATCTGCTCAATGATGACAACTGAGTGTAGCCATTTGTCACTAGCAACCCTTGGGTGATCTTGCACACCTGTAGGAAGCTGAATCATGAAGATATCACGTTCTCCAAGACTCTCAATGCTGAAAAATCCCTGTTTTTTCCTCTCCAATAAAAGCTTCTTGAAAATAGACAAGCGTAGAATGAATGAATGAATAATTAATTTGCTTTTGTTGAATGCTTTTATATGCCTCATGAATAGCTCGACCCCCAAGGTATTTCAAATCATTAAATAAATATTATTTCATGTGTTTTTGTCGTACTTAATGCTTTTTTCATTAAAAGGACGCCCGAGTATGCACTTTATAAATTGACTTAAGTCATTAAGTGGCCCCCATCAATATAAAGTCAAAATATAATATTATGATATGTACCCTTTTTAATAAATTAATTATTATTAAAGCTTAACTTTAATAATAATTAAAAATACCATAACTTCTTTAAAAATCATTATTTCTTGATTTCGTCAGCGCCAGGGGGTTGACCATTGCATCCACTATTCATCCAGGTGCCTTTCTAAAAATAGTAACATTGGACTTTGGCAATCAGATGACTTACAATAAATAGTAAGTGTGCACAAATTGAGTCTAAACCAACTCCCAAAGGCGAATCTTGAATTACACCAAACTTCGGAGAAGAAAACACTTCAAAAGTGCTACCAAAGAACCATATATCTGCCACATAGGACCCTCTAACCCACCATATTAGCCTACGAGGGTCAAATGATAGGCTAATCAACAAGATGCTGAGGCGAGCTAAAACGGGGACATTATAGTCCGCCCTCCCTGGAATTGCTTATCCCCAAGCAATCTCCATTGCAAAGAAACACCTCTCCACTTGGGTCCCAAGGGAAGACCTGTAGAATGTCCCTCACGTCTCCAACTGAATCTTGAAGCACCAACATAAGTAAAACTGACAAAACACAATAACCAAGATCACCCTCGGTGTCATGTACCTCCTGAGTATGAACCTCAGGAAGAAGCAACTCTGAAAACTAAAATGATTTGCTTCCCTCATTTGCGCAAAGTGATGCATCATACCAACTGTCTAACTTATGCGCACAAGGATTGTGCATCGAATACAAGTCATGTACAGGTGGGTCAAAAACAAAACTGTAAGCACTCCTCACCGTGTACACACTGTAGAACTCATCCGTAAGCCTTGTCTGGAATCTTGATGCACAAGAAGAATTCCAAACATGGAAGTCATCACTCAACTCCACATGAGGGTCAAGAGGAGGATCGTCGACCAACTCAAAGAGGGGATTATCAAAATTCAAGCCAGCATCAGTCTCATATAAGGGATTGCTAACATACTAAACACTGTCCATGTGCTGATCAAAACTACCCTCATCTGGACCCATGGAGTAATGAGTAGAATCATATTCCTCCTAACAATGCTCATGCTCTTCCATCACCTATTCAATCTTCTCCTTTAGCCTTCTGCCCTTCTCCTTGCTAATGAAGATTGGATGCAAACTACCATCAACAATTCCCCTCAATACATATTTTCTACCATCTCTCTCAAATTTCATTTCCATCGTCTATAGATTGAGGGAAAATTCACCAATGGCCTGGAGCCACTTCACTCCCAACACGATGTCCATCTCACCCAAGCTGACAACGTAGAAATCATCCTGAAACTCGTAATCATTCAATAATAGGGTGAGATTTAGAAGCCTCCTGGTGCAAGTAAGAGTGAATCCATTTGCCACTCTTACCCAAAAACCCTCGAAGTTCTCTGCCTGTAGTCCATGCTTAGCCACCAAACCCTCTTCAATGAAATTATGCGTGGCATCAGTGTCAATCAGTGTGATACAACGCTGCCCATTTAGGACTCCTCTAACTTTGAAAGACCCCTGGCTCTGGATACGAGTGTTTAGACAACTTAGCATCTTGTCTAGACTCTGTAGATGCTCCTCCTTACTCATTCTCATCCATATTAGCACGCTGATCTGAAATTTCAGAATCTGATTGATCATCATAAAACGATGCCATACAGTTAGCTTTACCCTTGGCCCTCAATGGACAATCATGGTCTCTAGTGTAGGGTCCTTTGCATCAATAGCACAACTTCTTTTTCCTCAATTCATCCTGTGACTCTTTGTTAACCTCATCTTTAGGAAGAGTGATGGATTTCGGTGGAAATTGCTTTTTCAGAGCAGCCATCTCCATACTATGCGCTTTTCTCATGGCTTCCTATAATGTAGGGGGATCAAAAGCCTTGATCCAACCTCTCAAAGGTTCAAGTAAGCCCTCACTAAATAGTATGACTAATCTCCTCTCAAATAAACTAGGCACCATCACTGAAAGTCTCTGAAACTCACTGATGTATGCCTCCAAACTACCCACCTGCTTGAGTTGTGCAAGCTCTCTAAAATACAACTCAGGATCTTTCCTATCAAAATGCTCAATCAACCTGTTAGTAAACTCATGATATGTCGTGATAAGGTGTTGTTGTAAGGTGACCATACTATGATGCCACCAATCATGTGCCAAACCATCTAAATGCAAAGTGGCGAACTTGATGGCCTTATCCTCTTGCATAGGCCTCAATGACAGGTAATTGTCCAACTTTTGGACCCACGATCTAGCAGTGCACTTGTCACTTCCATCAAAGTGAGGCAAGGTGTCCTTGCTCACTGCTTGCTGAAAATTGTAGGAAGCCTGTGGTGCCTGTTGTGCCCTCTGCTCTACTCTAACTCCACCACCTCCTCGAGGCCTCTTTTGGTCTAAGAATTGATTGAGTGTCAATAACTCCCTAATCTTTGCAGGTAGAGTCATATGCTCTGCGTAATGTCTCCTACAGCGAGAACATGAGGCTCTGACACCTGAACCGGTGGAGGCTGTGGCTCCTCTCTAGGGGTAAAGGTAGGCTGGTTAGGCTTGAGAATTGAACCCATAGATGACGACTACTAAAATACCACATCCTGTGTACCACTCGTTTGCCCCTGATAACCTGTATGTTGTGGTGGCACAAACTGCCTCATATTGCCCATCAACTGGGAAATCATGCCCATCATATTGTCATATTGTCTCCTAGCTCTGGAGTCAAGTTTGAGTGACTTTGCTCGACCCTTATCTCTCCCAGCCATAGTGCCTATAATACTCTTCGTATCATTGCCACTACCAGTATTATGAATTCCCAAAATGCCTAACATTGTCTCACCTTCCGGAACAGGAGGTGGTTCCCACTGTTCAGTACCTTTAGTGTAATGTCTAAATTCTTTGCTCATGAAATTGCTAACTCACAGGATGGCAAGAGACCGCTCTGATACCACTGTAATAACCCCCTTGACTGCTGAGTTATTTTTTACTATGCAACTACTGACTGTTTTTTTGTGGTTTTTGAATGTTTTGTTTTGTATTTTTTGAAATTTGATACCAGGAAATGCAAATAAAGAAATGGTGTATTCACAAATGAATGCAATATAACAAACTAATGAAGCAACTGAAATAATATTGATATCAGAATTAATATTTCAAGCTTTTACAAATGATTCATGCCCGGCAAGCCAAGCTAGAAAATAATGCAAAGTTTGGAAGTGAAAATCTGCAACTGGTAAACCCTAGCTGAGGTCGATTTGCATAAATGACTGAATTCTCCACCAAATAAATGTTGCTGATGTATTTCAGACCTCTAGCCGCCCCAAATACAAGTGATTTCAGCTCTTAAACTAAGGCGATTCAGCCTTGGAAGAAAACGTCCCACACTCAAAGCTATACGGCCTGTATTTGCTGCTGTGTTCGGCCTAGAAAGGAAGGAATAATCATTAATGACAACAAACATATGTATTTCTGATTTTTGGCAATAAACCCTTCAAAAACTATGAAGAAACTCCTCCAATCTGCTCAATGATGACAACTGAGTGTAGCCATTTGTCACTAGCAACCCTTGGGTAATCTTACACACTTGTAGGAAGTTGAATCATGAAGATACCGCGTTCTCCAAGACTCTCAATGCTGAAAAACCTTGGTTTTTCCTCTCCAACAAAAGCTTCTTGAAAATAGATAAGTGTAGAATGAATGAATGAATAATTAATTTGTTTTTGTTGAATCTTTTATATGCCTCATGAAAAGCTTGACCCCCAAGGTATTTCAAATCATTAAATAAATATTATTTCATGTGCTTTTGTCGTACTTAATGCTTTTTTCATTAAAAGGACACCCAATATGCATTTTATAAATTGACTTAAGTCATTAAGTGGTCCCCATGAATATAAAGTCAAAATATAATATTATGATATGTACCCTTTTTAATAAATTAATTATTATTAAAGCTTAACTTGAATAATAATTAAAAATAGTATAACTTCTTTAAAAATCATTATTTCTTGATTTCGTCAGCGCCAGGGGGTCGACCATTGCATCCACTATTCATCCAGGTGCCTTTCTAAAAATAGTAACATTGGACTTTGGCAATTGGATGACTTACAATAAATAGTAAGTGTGCACAAACTGAGTCTAAACCAACTCCCAAAGGCGAATCTTGAATTACACCAAACTCCGAAGAAGAAAACTTTTCAAAAGTGCTACTAGAGAACTTGATATCTGCCACACAGGACCCTCTAACCCATCATATTAGCCTATGAGGGTCAAATGATAGGCTAATCAACGAGATGCCGAGGCAAGCTAAAACGGGGGCATTACTGTAATGTCTCCTTTTCAGCGTGATCATGACTGTGGATGGTTTAGCCTATTCCTGACCCTCGTAGGCTAGAGTAGATGGTTAGGGGGTTTTATTTGGCAGTATTTGGTATGGCTTCGCCTCCAATGATTAGTGACAGTTCAGATCTGACCTTTGTTGGACTTAGTTTGGCACACTTATTATTTATAGTAAGTGACTATTTCAGGACAGTCAGGGTTTCTATCTATAGTAGGGCACTTGAACATGCTTCATTTGCAGTGCCAATCCTTTACACCATTGGTTTGATCAGATAATGAGGGATTTACTTTTTATAGTAAATTAGTGGTTGATAGAGAGGGACCCTTACTATTTTTAGTAAGGCAGTTGGATGCGCAATGGATGCAGTGGTTAACTCCTTGGTTCAGACGAAATCGAGAAATAATGAGTATTTA
Organism: Sequoia sempervirens; assembly: GCA_007258455.2. NCBI lineage: Eukaryota > Viridiplantae > Streptophyta > Pinopsida > Cupressales > Cupressaceae > Sequoia > Sequoia sempervirens. Next base: position 62,886,663 of record VDFB02256132.1, on the reverse strand, counting down.
TGGAGTTATGTTATTTTAATTATTAATAAAGTAATGCTTTATTAATAATTAAATATAAAGTGCAATTATAATGAGCAATGGGGCCATGACCCTCATTTAAGTGATTTTTAAAGTGACTAAGGAATAATTAAAATATTTAAATGTTATTATAAAGTTATAATGCAACTTTATAATAATAAAGTCACTTTAATTTTGAAAGTGCGTTAAGTGAAAAATAAAAGTGGGAATATATCTTTTATCCCACATTGGCAGGAAAGCGTTTGAGCTCTCACAAGAAAAGAATAAAAAGGACTGAAGAGCTTATTTTCAGGCATCTAGATTTGAATATTGCTTTGATATTTTTCAGTTGTGGAGCCAAGGGTTTCTACAGTTGTTCATTTGGCCATTGAGAACGAAAACTCTCAATTGGTAATGTGATTTGAGGTTGTGAAATATCATTTGAATTATCGCTGGTTATGGGCTTCATTGGAAAACTTTGTGGCCTTTGGCCAAGTTTTGATGGCATTCATTTGGGGTTTGATTGAAGACATTTTGAGAGCATTTAGTTTTTGTCGATTTGGCTTTATAGAGATAGATTTACATCATATATCAGAGTACTGACATTCTGATTTAATTATCAGTCATTGATACTAGCTTGTGAAAGCCATGATTTTTGCATATTTCTCCCTTGTTGAGCATTGATTCTCTCTAGTGTTTGCAGCGCTTCATGTATGGGAGATTGGAGATGATGTCCAATGCGATTTGAAGGAGTCTTGTGGCCATAATAAATTGTTCCCGAGGTTTGATCACCAGCAGCAAGGGCGGCTAGGTCAAAGGGGTGATTTACAGCAAGGAAGAAGAAATAAATTCAAAGAAAATTTGTGGAGCATTGTTAGATGATAAGGCAGCTAGGCGCTAGGGTTTGGGAGGCAAATCTATTAGTAGCAAGGAGGATCGAACATCTTTGTGCAGGCAGCCATTAATCTCTAGGTTCCCATTTGATGTAATTTGTATTTGTTTCACTCTTTCATGCTAGCATTCATTGCAGATTTCATCAGCACTTCATGGCATTGTAATAGGAGTGGTTACATTGATCCTTCATGTAGTTTGGCATAGATGACTCTTGTATATCAGATTGTGCATTGGATGTAAAGCCAAGAGTCTTGGCATCTTATGTTAGTTTGTAATGGGAGTTTACATCTCATTAAGGATACCATCTTTGAGGAGTCATACATGGTTGTAATGTTCCTTTTGAATGACATATTTGGATGCTTGACAATTGTTTGATAAAATGCCTCCTAGCTGAAAGTGCATATTTCATTAGAAGTTCATGTATTGCATTCTAAGAAGGTTAAGAACAAGCTGTACTTGCATTCAGTTCCTTGCATACATCATTATAGTGTTAAATCTTAAACATATAGACCACTTGACCACTGCAAAGAGCTTAGCCCAAGCTGACTCAAAACTCTTCGATTTTCTGCCCTTGTATTTTCGTCAAACTGTTGGTGTGCAAAGTCTTTGCTTGCTGATTTGTGTTTCAGTTTGCTTTGATGACTTGTGAATGATTTCAAACTATTCTAAATGCTTGTAATTTAATGCTATAATGATCTATCAACAATCTAAATGCATCAATGACTTCATTTAATCTTTTCCAATGCACATACATGGTTTCTAAATGAAAAACATGCACCTACAGCCAATCGACAATTTGTCAAACAATTGGCATGCAAGCTAAATGCTGGACAATAATGTACATTACAATGAATGCGGAACATGCAACTTATATCTCCATTTAAACATATGCAATCTCCAAGTACATCATGATATGATCATGCCAAGACTCTTGGCTTACAATGTAAAGTACATACTATGCTCAAATCTGATTATGGAGTTCATCTACAGCAGCATGCTAAGAACTTATGAAATGATTGATGAAATTAATCTCTAATACAATACCAATAGATGCTTATGAACCCAGCAATGAAAGTTAGCATGAATGGTGAACAAAATGCAAATAACTACAAAATGTGAAGCCTGAAAGGTATGGCTGCTTGCACAAAATGGATCGATTCCGCTTGGTTGCAATTTATTTGCCTTCAAGACCCTAGCACCTAGTCTCCTTGGTGTCTAGCGATGCCTCCCAAATTTTATTAGATTTTTATTTGCAGCCTCTTGATGAAATCGCCCCCCAGATAGAGCCGCCCCTATTTCTTTATGACAGACCTCTGAAATAATTTGTTATCACCAATTTCCTACATCAAAACGTATGCAACCTCATCAGCAAATGCCTAAGAATGAAGCGTTGAAACCTCCTTGTCAAATCAATGCCAATCAAGAGTGAAATGAAGAAAATTGTGGCTCCTTCTTTGCTGCTATGAGTGACTGATAATTAAATCAGAATGCTGGTACTCTGATATATGATGTAAATCTATCTCTATAATGCCAAATTGACGAAGACTAAATGCTCTCAAAATGTCTTCAATCAAACCCCAAATGAATACCATCAAAACTTGGCCAAAGGCCACAAAGTTTTCCAATGAAGCCCAAGTTGAACTCCCGAGATAGAACCCACAACCAACGATAATTCAGATGATATTTCACAACCTTAAAATCGCATTACCAATTGAGAGTTTTCGTTCTCAATGGCCAAATGAACAATTGCAGAAACCCTTGGCTCCACAACTGAAAAATATCAAAGCAATATTCAAATCTGGATGCCTGAGAATGAGCTCTTAAGTCCCTTTTATTCTTTTCTTGTGAGAGCTCAAACACTTTCCTGGCCAATGTGGGATAAAAAATATATTCCCACTTTTAATTTTTACTTAACACACTTTATAAAATTAAAGTGACTTTATTATTATAAAGTTATAATCAAATCTGGATGCCTGAGAATGAGCTCTTAAGTCCCTTTTATTCTTTTCTTGTGAGAGCTCAAACACTTTCCTGGCCAATGTGGGATAAAAAATATATTCCCACTTTTAATTTTTACTTAACACACTTTATAAAATTAAAGTGACTTTATTATTATAAAGTTACATTATAACTTTATAATAATATTTAAATATTTTAATTATTCCTTTGTCACTTTAAAAATCACTTAAATGAGGGTCATGGCCCCATTGCTCATTATAATTGCACTTTATATTTAATTATTAATAATTAAAATAACATAACTCCATAAATACTCATTATTTCTCGATTCCGTTTGAACCAAGGAGTTAACCACTGCATCCACTGCGCATCCAATTGCCTTACTAAAAATAGTAAGGGTCCCTCTCTATCAACCAATCCCTCATTATCTGATCAAACCGATGGTGTAAAGGATTGGCACTGCAAATGAAGCCTGTTTAGGTGCCTTGCTATAGATAGAAACCCTAATTGTCCTGAAATAGTCACTTACTATAAATAGTAAATGTGCCAAACTAAGTCCAACAAAGGTTAGATTTGAACTCTCATTGATCACTGGAGGCGAAGCCATACCGAATATTGCCAAATAAGACCCCCTAACCATCTGCTCTAGCCTACGAGGGTCAGGAATAGGCTAAACCATCCACAGTCATGGTCACACTAAAAAGGGGACATTACAATTACAAGCCACCAAATGAGTTGGAGAGATTCTAATGCGATGATCTTTTCATTCGTAAGGTCAAATCTAGGTCGAAATAAGTCAAATTTAGATGTTAATGAAAAATTGCAAATAACTATTAGTTGTTGAAGAACATGGGAAAAAATTACAATCAACAAAGAGAACTTCTTTATTTTCCTATTTATATTTTCGGATTTGTTCTTGATCACTCTCCCAAGTTTGATTCTTCTAGGACAAAAATAGCATTTTTGTCCAAAAGGATTTCAATTCATTAACAATTATTAAAATATTAGTTGTAATATTAAATGGTCATCTTAGCTTTAGTTAGTCGTGTTATCATCGTTTTGCTCCATCTCAAAAAGCTTACTAGTCTATTCTAAATTTGGTTAAGTCTTAAAGTTGTCATTATTTTGGTTAGTTCATGAAACTCTGTCGGTCTCCGCTTAGGTTATTATAACCTTTGTTTCTATTGACGTGTCACTTAATGTCCAGTCTTACAAAGGTGTCGGTGTTTGGTATTGTAGTCATAACTTTATGTCTTGTTTTGGGCCAAAGTTCAAGTCATTTCAAAATTTTCTCAAGTTATGAAACTTCTGTTGGCCTTCAACAAAGTTATATGAACTTACTCTTTTTCCTCTTGAAGATGATGAAGACTTTGAAAGCGGTATAAGAAATGCATTAAAAAGCTTTCGGTATTTCATTGTGGTTATAGAACTCATGTCGGTCTCCAACAAGGTTATATGAACCTCTCTTCCTGTCGATCAAGTAGCCATCATTTTCAAATTTTAAAAGTGGTTACAATAAAGTGATGATGTGAAAGGCTACACGCGCCAACTATAACGAGAGGACAATTAATTGCCTATCTACTCGTTCATTAATTTCGAAGACTTTAAAAAGAAAGACGAGCTATTGAGAGGAGTATTTTCAGCTAAGGCAATAGAAAACAATGAAGGGAAGGAGTAAACTAGTGCAGTCATCAATTTTTAGAGACCAGAATCACTGAGGTATTTCTTTCTCTGCTTATTTTAGTAGCTGTTGATTATTGCATTTCAAATTGAAGGGTTTTTCATTAGTGCAAGCCCCTCGTGTAAATCACATACAAACCCTAGGTTTTCAGTCACCTTGAGATACAAATATTAGGGTTTCAAATGCATCTCAGGCTTAACTAGCACAATGCTAGAAATTGGGGATACTAAGCTAGGGTAGGCAGACTTAGATGGATTTTGGGAGAAAGTTAACAAGCCAAATCCCCCGCTCATCACACGAAAGATAATTGTGAGTGGGTTAATAGAAGCAACCGCCTTTCCCGTTGTGATTTAGTGCCTAGACCTAGTTATGGAATGCATCAAACATTATGATTCTCACACCTGTGAAGTTAAAACCCTTGACAATAGGCTAGTGGTTAAAATTCAAAGAACTACCTTCGCCTCATGTCTAAAACTTTGAGAAAGAGGACAATTTTTAGGTTTAGACTTCACTAATTCACAAATTGAGTTCTTAGCAAAAAAGGGGTTTTACCGAAATATAATCGCCAAGAATTGGCTGGTTGCACCCAGGAAAGGTAAATCCCAATTACCTAGCGTTTTGCACAGGAATCATTTTGTTGATGAAATATTAGATATAGTCGTGCTGCTAGACAGGTTGAGAGGGAATGAAAGAGCCAGGCTTGAGATCGAGCCCTCTCCCACGAGATGAAGTCCTAATTTTCAAGTATTATGATAAGTTGCAGTTGAGTAAGAGCTACCTTCATCACAGGAGAATTACTGATACTTTTACCATGAGGGTGACTCAAGAAATACAGGGGAGAATCAACTTGAGGCTCACTCCTGAGTCTATGCAGCTAATTGGCATGTATGGAAGTCACTTCATCCAATTCCAAAGATTTTCATACATTTGAATTGGTGGTTTCAATGGTTATCCATTAAAGCTATCTATATATGCAAAGGATAAATTTATACTGATAGAAGTTTGTAGATAATTGGTTGATGTGAATAAAAGATGTCAAGAGCGAAAGAAACTGGGTGTATAGTTTCTTGTAGGTTTTGGTTACTTCACTTGCAATTCAATGTCAAATGCTCTTAACATCGAAAGGGACTTGGCCAAATATACCTTGCAGTTTTATAATGAACGTTTCCCTTTTGATAGTAAAGATTATGTGAAGAATAGCCTACAACTTGGCTCGGGTTTCAATCACGTACCTTAACTAGAAGATTATTTGGCAGATTGCCTTGATGAGTTTGAGGCAAGGAGGAGGAGTTGGATGAGGCTGTCCTTGAGACAGATAAGAATATTTGATTTGGGATGGGATGTTCAAGGCATAGAAGATGATGAAATGGATATGGTTGATCTTGTTTTTACTAATCATATATCTACTCAACCCATCGTAATCATGGATTGGAGCATCAAGGAATTCAAAACTATTGAAGCAAAAAATGCAACTGTTTTGCAGAGAACAGAGGAGTGGGTTGCCAAGAAGAAGACAAAACAGCCATGTCCTCAAACCAGGTTACAAAGTACTCAACCTACAGGTGGGAGTAGTCAACCTCCTATAATCTCAAGGACTTTAGGTTCAACTTCACATCAGATATCATTGGGAGCTCAAGGTGATGGTGATGACGAGCCTCCCAAAAGGAATTTGTTAGAAAAGACATGTGGAGATGATGTGCTGGATCTGCCTCAACTAAGGATAAAGAAATAGTTGAGGATGAAGAAGGAATAGGTAACATTTCCATTAATACCTTTTCCTCATCTCATAGGTCATCCCTTGCTAAAGAAGTAAATGAGCCTCTTAGGATTGGACCTACTCCACCTTCACCAAAGCATGTGGAGATTATCACCCCTCCATTAAAGAGGACTTCGTTTGATTCTTCTAGTTCTAAAGTAGCTGCTGTACCTCCCACATCAGCCTGGTTAGAATTTATACATTGTCAAAGAAGAGAAAGCTAATACAACTAGATCTCCCAGAGCAAGATATGGTGAGTTAGTTGCTTCAGAGGACTCCTAAGCCTAAGAGGTTGAAGATCACATCCAAATTGGTAGAGGATGATAACACATGAAATGTTTGTGTTGAAGTTGCCCGCCCCACTGCACAAAAAAATGTTAACCAGGCAACTCCAAGTGATTTTGATGTTGCCAGGATAAACTTAGGGCCTTCCACAAGAGATGGAGATGTACACAATTTCCAGGTGATAGCGGCAAGGTTAGTTGAACGAACTAACGAAGATAAGAGAAGTAAAGGTGAATTGAAAAACCAGGTCAAGGTTTTGACTGAATGCCTAAAGTTAGTTTTTGACTTTACTTAGCCAATTTCTCAAGTTGAAGCTTCTTTTGATCCAACATCAGTGATGGGAAAAGAGATAGTAATTAAAATGCAAAGTTATAAAGTTTTCGGAAAGGCTATAGAGGAGTGGAGTTGCAATATAACAGATAAGGGTAATCAATTCATCTCAGAAATGCTAAGAGTTCATCAGAGGGCATACTCTTTGAAAACAAAGATAGAAAAAGATATTGCCTCGACCAAGAACGAAGAAGCAGTATGGGTTACATACTTGAATGAGATTAAAGGGATGCTGAGTATGGGTATGGAGAAACTAGCTAGTGAGTAGATTATTCCTAATGCTGCTGATGGTCGTTTTGTGATCTGGAATAAAAGTGTGGAGTGGAAATTGCAAGTTGTAACACAAAGTTTACAGGAATTTAGCAAAGTATTGACTGAAAGCAATGCAATTATAGAAGAGGTTCACAAAAGCCTCTCTACGCTTGGTCTAGAGCCTATATGGGAAGGAAGCGGTAGTGAGGATGACATTGGAGCCCTAAAGGAGAATTTCAAGAAAGTGATTGATGAGTTTACCAACTCTCAACCTTTCAATGCCGATAGCTTGAGAAAATTCAACAGAATAGACTCTGTCCTATTTCATACAGTTGAATTGGTAGGATCGTATGAGAAAAGAATTGAAGCAGGAGATGACAATCAAATGGCCTGGAAGTTGTGAGTAGGGAATATTACTATTCCATAGCATAAAGAGATGCCACATGTTGTCAAGGCTTTCCAAGCTTTACGGAAAAGGCTTGCCACATCAGTGTTGTGACCTTTTCACACATCGCCCCATTGCAAATGGGGACCCCCAGTGGTTTGCTTTTCTAGGGTTTTGTCGTGGCGTAACAATTTCATGAAGTCATTGCTTTGAGAGTTTCCAGTTAGAGTTTTGAGTCATCGCCCGAGCCAAGTGGAGAATTCAAGCCCAAAACAGTGCCTAAACATCATGGAAGTGCTCAGAAGGTTTGGAAGACAAGGATCACTTGTGCTTTGAGTCAATTCTGACACTTCCTATTTTTTAGGGATTTTGCTTTTTCTATTTTTAGAAAGTCAACCTGGGTCTCATGGGTCATAGAGTCAACATTTCCATCCTTAGAATGAAAATTCAGGAAAAAAGCAAGAAAAATCGCAAAAAAATCAAAAGAAAATCATATGGTTTGATAATCTAGAAAGAGACAAGCATGAAATTCATGGTGATCAAGGACAAAAAATGGTATAAATTTGGAGAAATTCGCTCATGGATGTGGAAAGACCATCCCAAAGTCCGCCTAGAGATGGCAAAGGCACAGCAAAGTCCGCCATGCCAAAGTGAGGAATGGAAAAACATTAGGAAAGTTTGCCGAAGCCTTGGAAAAGGAAATGGCAAGACATAGAGGAAGTCCGCCATGCCTTTGGAAAGCTCATTGTGAAGTCTGCCCCACCTCTTGGCATGAAGTCTCCAAAGTCTGCCTAGACATCAAGGGGATATGGAATGAAGTTTGTGAAGTCCGCCATGTCTTGGAAAGAAACTCACCAAGTTTGCCTAGAGCATGGAAAGAAACGCATGAAGTCCGCCCTTGCAAGCAACATGGAAAAGAAAGTCTAAAGTCTGCCCTTGGAATGATGGAAATTGTCTAAGGCATTGTGAAGTCCGCCCTAGGCTAGGAGGAGAAAAATCTAAGTGTTGGTAAAGTCTGCCCACCAAGAGAAAAATGGCAAAAAAGTCTGGAAGTTGGCACTGGCTAAAGGAGAGAAATAAAACAACGTGAATAAATAATTTCTTAGCCATGGGTAAAATAAACAGCCAAAATTAAACGGGTTGGAAAAGATTAAAAGTTGAAAGTTTAATACTTTGTATATTTTCTTCCAACACTTAGGAAAATTTATTTAAAAGGTTCAATGCCTAGAGGAAAATGGAAAATAACATGATGAATATCAAATTTGCCTTAGATAAAATCAAAATTCACCATGATTTGAAGGTTGGAAAAATCAAATTTAATACATTGGATATTTAATATTTTCCAACGTTTAAAAAAATAAATATCAACACTTAGCTAAAATTCGAACTTCAAAGAAAAATCTAAAGATTTTGGCTGAAGGTGGCGCTTTGGTAAAATTTGGAAATTTGCCATGGTGAAGAGAAGAAAATAGGACTAAATTCGATGAACTCAAGAGAAAAGATGAAATTGCTAAAATAAATTGAACTTCTCAACCTTATATTGAGTTTAAGCAACTCATTCTTCACAAGTTCGATTGAGAAGAAGTTGAGCTCTCTCAAAATTGCAAGAGATAAACTTTTCAAGGGAGAATCTTGAAAGCAAAGTAGATTTTTCTCGGTGGAGGAGTAAGTTCTTAAGTGGGAGGATGTAAATTTTAAAGAAATAAATTGGAATTCTTGGCTGAAAAGCGCATTTCTCAGCAAAAGGCACATTCTTTCCTTGGATTTTTGAGTAAATTTCAGAGGTTGAATTCAATTTGCAGCCAGAGGATACTTTCAAAGGTTTAAAATTTGGTTGGCTAAGTTCTTCTATTCTTCTTCCATCTTATTCAATCACGCTGGCAAAGATTTGTCAAAACTTGATCAAGTTCGCCCATTTTCAGCTTGCTTTTTCATAGAAATTTATCTTTTTAACAAGCTGAAAGTAAAAACTTTCGAATAAAGGCCCGGAAATAACTAGATTTAAAAGTCTTTGCACTAATGTTAATTCTTTTTATTTATTGCAGGTTAATGACCACCCGGGGAGAACCATCAAGAAAGGCGCAAATGAAGTTTTCCAACAAAGGATGGCAGCCAGAGTCTAAAATTAATTCTAAGTGGAAAAATATTACAGACACCAATCTCGAGAATGTTGATTTCACAGAATTCAAAAAGAGAATGTATGGAATAGATGGACTCCTGCCAACGGCTATCACTCGAAGAATGATGCAAAATGGCATCGTCCAGGCAGCTGGATTTCCACCAGCAGTAGAATGTGTTGAGTTAATGGTGGAGTGCGCCATCCATTACAATGCGCAGGAAAGGTAGATTGTTTCACCTGATGGGAGGATATTAGCTCATCTTGGAGAACTGGCAATCCAAGAAGCGTTTGGCATCCCGACATATCACCGGACTTTGTACAAGACTAAGGAGGACGCTAGAAAGTTGTATGAAGACTAGTCCAAACTTTGTGCCACAAACATTAACAAGTCATGGCTGGAAAAACCGAAGGCCTCTGCCAAGAAAATGCCCAAGAAGCTGCTTCGAACAGACTTCAAGGAGGACTATGGGGACATTATTTTATTGTTGAACAAAATAGCTGGCAATCCTCTAGGCGTGCCATTTGAGACGTGGATGTACTATTTCATGGATGAAATCACCTCTGGCGTTAGGATGTTCAACTTGTCCCAGATGATTAGTGATAATTTCCATGAGCAACTAATCAATCTGGAAAGGACAAAATCATTCCACATGAGCTCCTATATCATCTATCTATTGGCTAGGACTTACAAATATTCAGGACTAATATGCAAAGGCGTAGTAGGCAATGGTGAGAACGAATTTAAGTCATATGACTGTTACCCGCAACTGCAGCTCAGAGAGAAATCTCACTTCAGACGGGCAAATGATGCTTTTCTCATGTACATCACCAGAATACTCCAAGGAGGAACTCACCAGAGGCTAACTCATGAAGCCAAAAGCCTGATTAGCAAATATGGATCCTGGTTTATCCAGTTTCCGAGATTCACATACATAAGGATTCAGGGGTTCATTGGAAGTTCTTATCGACTTCCAATTTATCCTACAAATAGGATGATCCTGCTAGAGGTCCTTAGACAGTTGGAGACTTACCAAAACTTCCAACGACCAAAGCAGAAGGCTGTTATCACTTTCCCATTCTTCATTGGAAACATGTTGGAGTCTTGTACATCGGCACAAGCAGCTGAAAGTTCCAGGTTTGAAATACAATGGTATTTGTTCACGACTTATCGGTCCAGGGCCAACTTTGACCCTCATAACCACATTCGGACTGTGGATGGAAAAAGGTATAAACATAAGGTAGACTTGGAGGATTTCTTGGCAAATGCTGCAGATGAGTATGAAATTAGGAAAAGGTTATGGTCTAGATTGCCGGTGAGTTCGATCAAAGCGATCGAACTTTGCTGAGTGCTTGATCAGCTGGAAGATGATGGAGAGTATGTTCAACCATGCTTCAATGAAAGTTGGCCTCTTCTTGTAGTGAAGTGGTCAAATCTTGAACTTGCAGATTTAGCCACATTGATGAGGCCGGTGATCAAGTATACTCAGTGGTGGGTTGACCAGCAGGTCCAGGAGTGAAGACGGAAAAAAATGACGCTCACTTATGACTTGCTAAGTGAGGCAGAATCATTCTCCTCGAATGCAGGCGCATCCCACAGTGCCGAGTTGATTGAAACTACTAACTCCAAGAAGAGGAAAGAAGCAGCTACAAACGCAAAACCTGTTCAAAAGAGATAAAGGGTGGAGCCATCTCACTCCGCTGCATCTAGAAATGTTGACGAGATAGTAGCCATTGTGGACGAATCATTGGCCGATATGATGATTCCTTCTCCAATTCATGAGGGCAATATTGAGCCAATCTAGCTAGATGATGACGAGCCCCCATCTACTACGGGCACAAAAATACTTGATTCAGAGAACGGAATGGATATCCAAAATGACGAATTTCAAGAGGGAATGATTTCCGCCCTTAGAAGGAAAGATTGAAGATATAGGTGCCAGTTGAGACTCAAGAGGAAGATGACATTGCAGACTTCTTGGCTAGGTTAGAACAAGTGGTTGTAAAGAAGCCCGCCAAGAAATTCTCCATGATCCAGAGGGATGAAGTCGACAGCCGTTTTGTACCAACTGTTGATAAGACACAAGATGATATTGCTCCCCATGAGTACGCCATTACCACTATTGATTTGGGCCCAACGACAAAAGGCCAGGAAGGTAAAGAGTTGGATAACTCAGTCTCTACCATCAAGGCAAGACTAGAGAAGGAAGTGGCAAAGAAGAAAGAATACAAGGAGGAGGGCGCCTGAAGGAGTACATTCAGAACCTGACCAAACCGCTCAATCAGGGTGATGAAGCAACTCCTCCTCTTCTAAACTCCTCATAGGAAATAGCCAGGGACATTGAAGAAGATATGGTCACAACTAAGGAAGCTAAGGAATGGATGGCAAGTAAAAGCACAGAAGCGGCTGCATTTGTGGAGAGATTGACACTAGCCTATGGATAGATCTCCTCGTTGCTTTCCAGACTTGCTGTCATGACAAAAGTTTGGGACAACCGCCCAGACATTCAGGAGAGGATCATCCCATGCCTCAGAGTACTGAAGGGAGTTCCAAAACAAGAGTTGATCGAGGGAAGATAATTGCTGCAGGCGCTGCTTATGACTTCCACAATTGGTATTAGGCGTTGACAGTACCGAGCGAGGTCTTGGAAAGAGCAAAAGCTGATGGACTCAGAGTTGAAGAACAGATTAGAGAAATTCAAAGCAATATTTACCTTATAGCTGCAGATGTGTTTGAGAAAGAGATTGTCCGAGAGAATGACATGCAGCTAGAAAGGCTAAAGCACAAAGTTTGGGAGATCTCCATCATAGGATCGATTCTGAGACAGAACTTCACAAGGGTGGAAAACCTCTTATCCATCCAGGATGACTTCATGAAACAAGAATTGGAATGGGAGAGTGCCTTTGCTGGATATGCTGAGGACTTGGACAGGCTGGAATTTAGGATAAACATGCTGCCATAGGTCACGATGGAAGAGGTTATCCCGATCGTGTCCAGATTCATCGAACACATTGCTGCTTGAAAAGATAGGGATGCACTTCCTTGAAAATAGCTCCAGGCGCCATTTCACTCATTGATTACTCATTGATCATTGATGTTATTTTGGGAAACCCTAATTAGGGTTGATATGTATTGATCTTGGCCGTTAATTTTGTTTTAATCTTGGCCTTTCATTTGCTCTCAGAAACTCTATATAAACTCTTGATCTCTCATTTTCATTGTGTGAAGAAAGTGTATGAGATTGTTGCGTATTGCTAGTTCTGATAATAAAAGCTCTTATGCATGATTTGCTTTGAATCTCTTTTATTGTCAAGTGGTTTGCAAGGTTGCATAGCTTCTTCAACATTAGATTAGAATTAAGCTAGAATTTGATTTGAATGTTTGTTAAATGAATGAAAGATCTGATAGTATTGATTGGTGAAACTTAGCTCATACTTTCTTTGAATAGATGATTTTTATTCAATGCGTAAAGTTAGCCTGAGTTTATGATTGTGGATGCTTAACTTCAGTCTGGATAAGTATTGTTCAAGACATGAAAATTATAATCACACCCCTTGAAGATTGCACCCACTTTGTGTAGTTGTCCTAGGGAGGCGAAGCAAAGCGTGGTTACCAGTTTCACCTAATCTTTACCATCTCTTGAATTCTTAGGAATAGATTAGGACTTCTAAACCCTTATCCTTTTGCATTTTTTTGAAATCCCAAACTGAAATCCCAAAAGAAGGAGCATTTAATGTTAAATCTGTCTAAGTCCTAAACTTGTGAAGAATTCTTTAGCGTAAGTCCCTTTGTGTATTACCAGCATATCACAATGCCCATTGAGCTTATCCACACGTCAAGACCTGACAAAAGAAACCTTGGAATCACAATATGATCTTCTCGCAATCTTAGCATATGTGGTGATTTTGTTCAAGAGAGGATATAGTGTCTTTGGACATTTTATTCTGTGTGTTCGGTGGATGATAAAACGTACACCAACACAGACTAGAAGGAGGGAAGAAACAACAAGGAATTGCTTAAAAGTTAAGACAGTAGACATGATGTAGTATGGTGTTACTGCATGAGTTCCCTTTTGATGTACCCTTTGAACAACCAAATCAAGGACCGACAGATATTATTGATCAGTTGTACTCACTAGCTTGGAAGTTACAGACAGATCGTGCTCAATTCGGACAAACAAGCCGTGTTCTTGCTAGAGAAGAAGAAAAGGGAAAGCGAATTGAGGAAGCAATCCAAAGGGACTTGATAAGGCAAAAGATCGATCGTCTAAAACAAGCTTTTGAGATAGAACAATCAGTTGCCACAGGCTCATCCTCAAATTCAAGCTTTGCTAATAGAATGAAGAATGGTGCTCCTGGGCAACGTTCCTAATCCAGGCCAAGATCCTAATCTAGTGCTACAACCAAACTTGGGTTGTCACGACGAACAAGAAGACATCATCATTGAATTATTCAGCCTAGCGTGGAGATTGAAGCGAAATGCCCTTGACTGGCTTCGGATGCGCTTTATCCTTGAAGAAGAAGAAGAGAGAGCCTAACGCATTGAGTTCAATATCCAAAGAGATCTCCTTGTCGAAAGATTTGAAGCCCTTCAATGACAGCAAAATCGATAGGCTAATCAACAAGCGAATCAACAAGTTCCTCAGCAAGCAAATCAACCAGTTCCTGAAGCAGCCCCTGCACCACCTCTACAAGCTTGAAGGAAGATACGCTGGATTGAATTGGTTCTTTTTCAGCAGATAAATTTCGAAGAGTTACTAGATCCACTCCAAGTTCTTTCAAAGAATTTGTAGAGTTATCGCCTTACAGAAATAGACAGAGAAAAAGATCTGAAGCATCGCAAGAAGGAACATCAAGTGCAGTGATACCAACAAAGAAGCACCGAGTGAGGAAGATCCTTTTGGTCTCTTCCAAACCTCACCGTCGTGCACCCCAGTTCCAAGTATTGCTCAACTGAACAATCAATAGCTTCTAGTAGCTGCACAGCCAGTTCAACCGGTTTAACTGGTTCAACCAGTCCAAGTAAATCAACCAAACGCTCCAATGGCGTGGCGTCCAGCTAATGTGTCACCTATGGCGTTTGCCGTCTATCATGACATGCCTAAGAATCCGAAACATTTTTGTTCCAAGTTTCATAGTGGTGAACTGAACCACACCACAGACAAGCAAATTAAACTTTTCGAAGATCTCCTTTAGAACAGAGATATCCAAGAAGAAGATGTTGCCTGTAGGTGTTCCCCTACACGTTCGATGAGGAGGCTTCTTACTGGTACATCCATTTGCCAACTAACTCTATTCTCAATTGGCAACAAATGAAGACTGCTTTCTTAGAAAAGTTCAGGGCACCAATTTCCCCGACTGATCTGTATAGGCAATTTGTGGAAGTAAAGAGGCAAGAACACGAACCAATTAGCACGTTCAACAACAGATTCCATAGAGCCTACACAAGGTTAAGAGATCCTTACGAGGTGGACAATGCAACGGCACTACCAATCTATTATGAAGCTTTGGATCATCTTATGGCCATGTTTGAAAAGTCAAAGAATCCGGCCCCAACAGACTTAAAGGAAGCATATGCTGCAGCAATTACAACCAGTAATGGTGTAGGAGTAGGTATGGCTCTTGGTCCACTCAATTACTTAGGAAATGCGGCTGCCCAAAATCAAATTCAAGATATCAATCGGGCATTGGCTTAGCATACACCCATGATAAATTTGGTCCCCTCCACAAATAATCAATTGGTCCTTCACCTAGGAATGCACTATGACCCAAGTGCTGCCAGCACAACCAATATACCTTCAGATGCGACAACTTCAAGCCGCACTCAAGAAGAAAAGGATGAAATGAAGGAATTGATTGACCAAGTCAAGAAGTTGTCGACTGAAGTCACATATCTAAAAGGTCAAACTAGCCAAATACAAAATTTTCAAAGGAGCTATCAGTCACCGTAAGGGAATTACCAAGGTCAAGGTCACTCTTGATACCAGAGAGATAATGGAAATTACCAAAGGGACAATCAAGGTTACCGGAATAATGATTCAAACTTCCAAAAGAAGACATGGAACATTGGGCCTAACAACGGTACTGTGCCGTCTCCCTTGGATAATCCGCCCGCTGACAATCGTCCTGCAGACAAGGTGTTCCTGGCCGAAGCAGCATTATCAGGATGGTGTAGACCGCACAACACGGATTAGCATTCCGAGTTACATTGTTGTGAATTCCAAGTAGACGCAGATATTTTCAGGAGCGAGAGGAGGAATTCAGAGGCAAAAGATCCTTTGGTAACTGAATATGAATTAGTTCCTACACCAAGATATGATCAGGTCCTCATGATTGAGAGTGCCAAATTTTCACCCCAATAGTACCCACAGTATCGGCATAATCAAATATTTCCACCCGCATCTGCAAATGGCCTAGTGGAGGTGCCACGATATCAAGATGGACCGGAAACTCAAGACCCGTCAAGCCAGCTAGCTACAATTAATGGTTATAGTTTCCCTCCACTGTATAACAGTGTTTTGGTGGAAGGAACCAGAGAAGTGCTCCAATAGGCGTCTGGAAACCCATTCAGGATATATTAGAGGAATACTTGCCGAAATGAACCCTTGACTACATCTATTCCTTCGAATAATTTCTAGACTCCAAATCCAAATGTTACCAATGTGCCATCTCTTCCCAGGGATTTTCTAGAATATCGCCAGTAGAATGCCTAGCCAAATGGAACGAGACAAGCTACTGTTCCACAAGTGGAACAAATGAGACCAGTGAGTCCTCAAGTGGAGCAGGCTTAGGCGTAGACAAAAGATCGTCCCAAAGAAGAACTAAAAAGGTTAAGTTCATACGTGTTGGAAGAGTTTAAAAGGATGAAGGTTAGCATACCTCTGATCAAGTTGATGAGAATCCCTGAGATTCGGGAAACGCTTTTGGGCAGTTTGACTGAAGCAGTCGCTCCAAGAAACACCTCTCAGAATGTGCCGAACAGAGGAGTACTCAATGCTCCAGAAAATACAAATATTGCTGAGTTAGAAGTGTTAGGCGACATATTTGATGCTTCGCAACAATCTCCTAATGTTGCGGGAATGACCCAGACATTGTCTAAAAATTCAAATCAAAGAGACATGTCACCAGAAGAAGTTCTGATGGACACAAACATATTTCAAGAAGAAGTCTTGACAAGTGAGTGACCACAGACCCCACTGAAGAAAGAACTTGTCCCGAGAGCACAAAAGGAAAATAATCGAGATAAACACCCGGTAGTCTTTTACCAGGGAAAAGTCGAGCTCGCCCCATTTTTGTTGTCAGTCAGAATATTTGGCAAAATGTTGCACAATTGCCTAGTAGATTCCGGTGCTTCAAGCAATGTGATGCCACTAGCTGTCTGCCATAGGTTAGGACTTGTGCCTGCAAGAACCAATAAGAATGTCACTCAGTTAGATAAGACAAAAGTCCCGGTTATGGGAGAATTAAATAATATCCACATGCAATTAGCGGCGGACCTGAGAATACAAAGTTGTATCGACATTTCAGTTGTGGATATTCCTGATGGGTATGGCATGCTTTTGAGTAGAGATTGGTCAAGGAGGTTAAATGGATATATTTCTACAGACTTTTCCTACATGTGGCTATCGTGGAAGGGAGCCCTGAACCAAATAAGGGTTGACAGCACACCGAGGCTCAAGTTGATGATTACTGAGTACAAAGAGAACAATGAAATATTGTTTCTAGAGACAGACTTAGGCTCTTACAGGCCTAGAGTGAATGAAGTTCTCATGTTGCGTGGATTGATTCAGGAAAGCAATTGGATGACTGATTCCACGGATGCGCTAATTGAAAAAGGGGAAAGCTCCCAAGACAATAATGAAGGAATGTTTGAAAATTTCAGAAACTTTGCCTGGAAAAGTGTTCAAATGAAGGCAAAATTGCGCGAAAACATCCATATTCAAGACCTATTGTTGCCGAATTGGTGTTGAATTCACAATGCAACTCATTTTGAATTCATATGTAACATGTGCCATGAAGCCATAAAAGAGGTACATAAAAGGATTCCACAAACATTGGGCCTTTCAAATCATGCAGAGGTCAATCACATCGATGGCTATACCTCAATAAGGATACAAGAGATAGAATTTGAGCAAGATCCTTAAGAAGAAAACGCGAATCCATAGGCTCCACAGACCCCGCAACAAGAACAAGCTTGGATCCTAAGGTTTGTTGGGTCCCGATCAAAGAAAGGAGCGAAGCTAGTTTCGAGTTAATTAGTCCAAAAGGGGAAGCATACCTTGCAGCTCACATACTAGAATTCCCTTGCACGAATAATGTAGCAGAATATGAATCATTGATTCATGGGTTACTTCTAGCACTGAGGAAAGGAGCAAAAGTATTGAATGCCCTTGGAGATTCAGAGATAGTCGTGAGGAAGTGAGGAAGCAGTATGTTTGCCATGATAAAAGATTAGCTCGTTATCGCAATAGAGTGTGGGACCTTATTGAGAGCTTCGATGCTTTCAATATTCAATCCGCGAATCAATTGAACAATCAAGTAGCAAATTCCTTGGCACAAGTAGCCAGTTCACTAGAGCCACTAGCCATGGATGGTATAAGTCAGTTCATAGTGAAACTATCATCAATACCATCAATTCCGGATAATATCACGAATTTCCAAGTTTTTGAAGACGATGACCACATTCTTGAGTTCTTAACAAGCTCAGATGTTTTTGCAACACAGGTTATTGACGAAGATGAGATACAAAGAGAAGCTGAATTTGATGATGATGGCATCATGAATTTAAAAACAAACATCATTCCAAGAGGAATGATACAATTGGAAAGAATATTTGACCAAGATCAAATTGATCAAGTGAAGAGTCAAAGGATCGAAGGTGACCAGTACGAAAAGGTGTATCTAGGATCCGAGGATGAGGTTAAGAATGTATGCATAGGTAAAGCCTGCACTTCTGAGGAAAAGGTTGGAATAATTCAGAGCATGAAGGAGTTTCCTGATGTCATACCATGGAGCTATGAAGATTTAAGGACTTATGATACTTCCATCATCACGCATACAATTCCGCTCAAGCCGGCAAGTAAGCCATTTTGACAGCGTCAGAGACCGGTCAACCCTATATTGAAACCTCTCATATATCAAGAAGTCAAGAAATTGTTAACAACATGAATCATATTCCCAGTGCGCCACTCAACGTGGGTCGCCAATCTCGTCCCAGTTTGGAAGAAAAAATGGAGAAATGAGGCTATGTGTGGATTTCCGTAACTTAAATAGAGCCTTGAAGGACAATTATCCTTTGCCATCACTCGATGAGGTTTTACAAATTGTCAATGGTTCACAAATGATGTCCTTTTTGGATGGATATTCTGGGTACAACCAAGTCCTTGTGGAATATGAAGATATACTGAAAACGACATTCACGACCAAATGGGGAACCTTTGCCTACAAAAGAATGCCCTTTGGGTTAATTAATGTAGGAGCCACATTTCAGAGGGCCATGGACATTGCCTTTAGAGATTTAATTGGAAAATGTATGATCATCTATATGGATGATCTGATAGTGTTGTTGAAGAAGAGAGAAGACCACAGAAGATTTGAGGAAGGTATTTCAAAGATGTCAAAGGTATGGGATTTCATTAAATCCAAAGAAATGCATATTCGGGGTCACCGAAGGCAAATTATTGGGTCACTTGATCATTGAGAGAGGAATATTGATTGATCCTGAACGCATAGAGGCAATCTCAAGAATCCATCTGCTTACTAGCCAAAAGGAATTGAGATCTTTCTTTGGGAAGATCAATTTTGTCAGAAAATTTATCACCGGTTTTGCCGAGATAGTAAAGCCTTTAAATGAGATGTTGAAAAGGGAGGCCAAGATGGAGTGGACACCACTGACAAAGAAATCCTTTGAAGAAATCAAGCAAGCCATAGCTGATGCTCTTGTCTTGGTTAGCCCAGATTATACAAAGCCTTTCTACTTATACTCCTTTCTTGTGTCGCAATGCTTACTCAGAGAACAGAAGAGTGAGACGAGCATCCCATAGCTTTCATGAGCTCACCTCTTAAGGATGCAGAATTGAGGTACTCCAGTATTGAAAAGTAGGCCTATGCATTGGTAAAGGCCATCAAAAAGTTCAAACACTATATTTTGAGGAGCGAAGTTTTCGCCATCGTTCCTGATGCAGCCGTCAAAATGCTCTTAATGCAAAATGAGCTGGGAGAGAGAAGAGGAAAGTGGGTCACCACTATCCAAGAATATGATATTGAGTTACAACCAATGAAGCTAGTATGTGGGCAAGCTTTGGCTTAGACAATGGCCATTGAAGGGCCCGGCCTTGTGCAACAGACATATGTATTGATTGACACCTCCCCAAAGGAGTGGTATTATGACATCACTGATATCTGATAAATCACAAGTATCCCACACAAATGAATCCAGCATCGAAGCAAGCCTTCGGGCTCAAGTGCCAACGCTATATGCTTCAAGGATTAGTACTCTATAGAAGGAATCACGAAGGAATTTACTTAAGATGTGTTTGAAATGATTAAGCTAAAAAAATAATGGAACATTTCCACTCCAAGTTCGGAACAGGTCATGGAGGAAGTCAGGGCACAACTTACCAAATTTTAAGAGCAAGGTACTATTGGCCCTCTGTTTTCAAAGATGCATATGAACATGTCAAAACCTGCCACACCTGCCATATTACTGCAATCCGTGAAAAGAATCCTGCTATGCCATTACAACCAATCACAGAAGTGAAACCTTTCGCGATGTGGGGACTTGATTTCATCGGCATGATAAATCCACCATCTTCAGCACAACATAGATATATTTTGATTGCAAGAGATTATTGTACTAGATGGTCCGAAGCACAAGCATTGAAGAATTGCACGACAGATGCAGTAATCAAGTTCTTAGAAGAGCATATCATCACTAGATTCAGTTGTCATATTATATTACATATTGGCACCTTTTTGGGTCTTGTGCTTCCCAACCCTCTCAATCCCTCTCCTTTTATATCATTTGATATACTATATTACATATTGGCACCTTTTTGGGTCTTGTGCTTCCCAACCCTCTCAACCCCTCTCCTTTTATATCCAAATCTGCTATCTCATCTTTCATTTCTCTCTCTTTCTGCTTTTCATCCTGATGATGGATGATGGAGTATGATTCGAAACGTTGATGTAAAAATATGCACACAGTTTATCTAGAAATCTTGAAGACAATAAAAATTCGTTGTTTTTCTAAGGATTTTTTGAAAATTTCTTAGATGTTTTTGCTCAGTTTATTTTTATTTTATTTTATTAATTTTTATAAATTGAATGTTAATGGTTAACCCGAAAAATTGAAATATTATTTCAGAAGGTTTTTTGACGGATTTTTTAAAAAATTTGTGAATTTTTTTAGCCGATTTCTTTAAAGATAAAAATCGTGGAATTTTGTGAAGAGTTTTTGTGAATCAATTTTTTGGAAATTGAAGGGTTTTTTAAAGCTGATTTTTTGAAGAAATTTGAGAATTTTCTTGAAGTAGATTTGAGGGTTTCTTTTGCATGAAATTTCAGACTTTTGAAGAAGATTTTCGTGGATCTATTCATGCACATTTTCGTGGGTTGAGTTCGTGATCTGATCTGGGCAATCTTGAAGAATATTTTTGAAGATTTGAAGAGTTTTTGAAAAATTTTCTATAAAATTTTTGTTGATTTTTAGAAGTTTTTGGAGGATTTTTTTTGAAAAAATCTTGCTTTTTTAGGGTTTTTTGTTTTTCTAAAAATCTTGCTTTTTAGAAGTTTTAGCATTTTTGAAAAAATCTTGCTTTTTCAAAAGTTTTGAAGTATTTTTGAAAAAAATCTTGCTTTTTCAGAGTTTTTGAAGGTTTTTCTTGAAAATTTTTGTTTTTCAAAATTTTTGAAGATTTTTAATGAAAAAATCTTGCTTTTTCAAAAAGTTTTTGATTTTTTAGTGTTTTTGAAGATTTTTCTGAAAAAGTATTGCTTTTTCAGGAGTTTTATAAAGTCTTTTTTGAAAAAGTCTTGCTTTTTCAAAATTTTTGAAGGTTTTTCTGAAAAATCTTGCTACTTTTGTGCCTCTTGTTAGATGATTTTTCAAATATTGTGAGAATTGTGCCAGCTGATTATCTAGTGTTTTGTGCTAGTTGATCACAAACTTTACCTCGTTTTTTAGGCTTTTGGAAAACGGGAGGGATGGCATCTTTGAGCAACGTCATTTTGAAAAATACACTGAGGTTCACTGAAAAGAATTGCAACACGTGGAAGCAGAGGATGCTTATCATCTTTGAGTACTGGTGTTTGAATGCGCTTGTTCTAGGTTCAAGAGTTCGTCCCACAGTTGCAGGGAAGGATTGGGACAAGTATGATGGAGATAATAGGGAGGCAATTATGCTTCTAAAATCATATGTCATCGATGAGATGTTACCAGAAATACCATCTGGTAAGTCTGCTGTGGAGATTTGGAAGCATTTGAAAGATTTTCATGAGACCTTAGACAAGGGTAGGGATTTTTTCCCAAAGAATATGTTGTTTTCCATTATAATGGATGACCAAGTGTCTTTGCAGGAGCACTTGTGTAATGTCCCCATTTTTGTGAGCATTAGAGTTCGTAAGGATTAGCCTATCATTTGACCCTTGTAGGCTAACAGTTATGGATAGGGGGTCTTTTGTGGCAGTTACCCGGTGATTTGGGACATTACTCCTCAGCTGGATCCAGGTTTTGGCCTTTGCACAAGTTATTTGACTCAGATTGGCACACTTACTATTTATAGTAAGTTACTATTTTGGCAGAGTCAGGGTTTCCAATAATAGCAGGGCACCTAAACAGAGCATATTTGCAGGATCGACCGTTGATTGGACCTTTGCAGTGGTTTCTAGACTCAATGGTGTGTACTTACTATTTATAGTAAGTCAGCTATCAGGAGTTACTATCTTTGGCAGGGCGTCTAATCACTCAGAGTTTGGTAAAATTGACCTTGGTTTCAGTTGGCATGGCTAATGGATGCATATTTATGGAGATATTAATATTTAATGTGTCATTAATGATTTTTAATTAAAAAGGTTTATAATATAAAGTTATAAAATGACTTTATATTAAAAAGTGTTATAATATAAAGTTATAAATTAACTTTATATTCGAATGGGGCCAATGACACATTAAAAGTGTATTTAATGATATTAATTGATTATGTGCACATAAACCAAGGTAATGAGAAGGCATGAAATGCAAATTGAAGATTATAATAGTTAAATGATTTTTAAAAGCCAAAATAGGTCGATTTTCTCAAAGAGGCTATAAAAGCTTTCAAAGGGCAAAAAGAATTCATTATGATATGATTATTCAACTTTGTCTTTTATTGAGAGCTGTGGAGTTTGTGAAGAAACTAGGGTTTCTGCAAATTCGTGCATTTTTCAGGCTTTGGAGAACGATACCTCTTCAGAGTCAAGCTTTCTGAGGTTGTGAGAGATCAGCTGAAGATTGCTAAGTAAGATGGCTTCATACAGGAGTCATATTTGTGCTTACAAGTGAAGAATCAACATAGGGTTAGAATAAAATTGCAAGTTTGGAGTTATTGTACCCGCTGCTACAGTAACCGTGCTACAGTGCCCGTCGCTACAGTACCCGTGAATAGTAAATCGCTACAGTGGCGTGAACAGTGATCCGCTACAGTGAATCGCTA
The DNA here is from genome assembly GCA_007258455.2 of Sequoia sempervirens. NCBI lineage: Eukaryota > Viridiplantae > Streptophyta > Pinopsida > Cupressales > Cupressaceae > Sequoia > Sequoia sempervirens. The sequence continues at coordinate 62,863,317 of VDFB02256132.1, read as the reverse complement.
CAGTAATTTGGTGCATCTTTCAAAGCATTCTTAGCCTAGGTGTGAACTCTCTAGTGCTCATAATCCATTCTCTGCTTGTTGCAATTAATCTCAGATCTGTATATGGTCATAATACATGAAGATATTCATTTCCAGACTGCTGTACACATTTCAGACCTAAGCAAACTTCCAGGTCAGGGTTTATATACATTCTCATCCATGCTAAATGTATATTTTCTACACAGATTATTAGTAAGGAATAATGATTATAAGTTGAAGTGAATTTCTGAGTGCTTCAAGTTGTAAAGCAGCTTATAATCTGTGTTTAATTTGAAAATGTTACATCCGAAAATATCATTGTATATCAGACCCTTGGCATTAAGTCTAGAATTGATTAAGATTGTAATAGATACTAGCAAGAGATACTTGAATATCAGTGTTCACATGACTGCAATCTGATTTTGGGCGAAACGTTTAAGGGTGTTTTGCTGTTGTTCATTTATGAGCATTTTGTATAAACAGACCAGCCATCTTATTACTCAGAACTTGTTGCAAAAGGGCTGTCTTGTAGCATCTATTATTGCATATTCTGAAACCCTAGTCTACACTGTTATATCTGAACTTTGTAGATGAATGAAATGATAATATTGCTGTTATAGTTCACTAAGCATAGCTTATGATCTAATGCTTACTGCCGTTCATTCTGAGTCAAATACTCTTATATCTGACCATCATTCATAATCAGTTTGGGCTTGTGCAAGTCCTCAGTTGTCACTCTGCATTGAGTTTAAGTGGTTTTCCAGATTCACATATTCATTTCATTTGAATATTATTATCAATGTGCAATGCAATGATTTAAGTTTGATAAAATAGTATATCAATCAAACCAACAAAATATAGAAAAAACATCAAAACCCAAAACAAATAGCATTATCAAGCACAGATTTGGGGTTGAGAGACACCAGGTCTCTTACAACTTGATGAAAATCAAAGATATTCACGATCAATTGGAGGCCATTGGTCATAAGATGGAAGAGGAGGATATGGTGGTGATCACGCTGAAAAGTCTGCCACGTTCCTACGAGCATTTCATCGAATCTCTCAACATTACATCCACCAATGTTGACTTGAAGTTTGATGAGCTGTGCAACAAGCTCTTGTAGCAAGATAGGTGGAGGAAGCAGTTTGGGAGCAGTAGTGAGTCTCCCAGTGTTGAACAAACATTTACTACCGAGGACATTGGCAAAGGCAAGTTCACTTAGTAGAAAGGACGAGGCAATTCGGAGGAGGGCTCCAAGAAGTCTATTACTTACTGTGGGAAGATTGGTCATATTGAAAAGTATTGCAGAAAGTGGTTGGCTGATGAGAAGTCCAACCAAGAAGAGTCTCAACAGAGTGCTCAAGTGGCGGAGTATACTGAGCAGGAGTTTGCATATTATGCATTTTGATGACTAAAATACTGTCAAGATATGGGTAGACTTAGTTTATGATTGTAGGATGACCATTAAGGGAGGGTATTAAAGTATTAATTGTAATATTTTAACCATAAGCATTATTAGATACATTATATTAATAAAAATATTATTATAATTAAACACAACATCAAAAATGTATTATTAATAAAATATATTTAAAAATATAAATAATTCCTTATGAAAAATCTATATATACAAAGGAGAGGAATACTATTAAAAAAATTATTAATACCCTCCTTTTTGTTAATACCAGAAAAGCTAACTGAACCAAACTAAGTTAACTGAAAGTAAACTACTAACGATGTTTCTCAAAATTATTAATACCAAATTCGTTAAAACATTCATGGGATCCAGGTATCATTCTTGAAAACAAAATTCGTGATGATAGCCAGAAGGACGTGACCAACTTGGGATGCTTGAAGCTTGGTTATGGTAAGAAAAGTTGGTATCATTTTGGTATTCAAGATTTTGTGACTTATTGTCCTATGGTGTTTTGGAACTTAAGCTACCCACAAATTGGAGGATTCATGAAGAAAAAGATACTATGAACCATTAGCATCATGAAGGAAAATGTACTTTTTATTAAAAATATAAACATTTAATAAAATTATTTATAATATATACAAAGGAGAGGAATACTCCTTATATAAAGAATTACAAGACTATGTTTCTAAAAAGAAACCATCGTTAACTAAAGCAAACTAAAGCAGATAATTGAAAGTTGCTAAAACAAACTAAAATAGAAACATAAGTTACTAAAAGCTAACTGAAATAAACTAAGTTAACTGAAGTAAACTATCGACTAACTAAAGCTAAGATGACCATTAAATATTACAATAATACTTTAATACCCTCATTGTAAATATAGAATAATGAATATCAAATATCAATTATCATTTCAACAATGACCTGTGGAAACTTAATGCCTTTAATGTGAAGACATTTGCTTAGAGTGGTGTCACTAGTCACAAGAGTCCACAAACTCAAATTTGACACTTTCGTCATCTCGGGACAATGCTAAGAATTGTGTCACTAGTTTCAAGAGTCCACAAAATGTTGGGTTTCCCTGCATTTTGACCTTAACCAACCAAGAAAAATAAGTTCATGTTGTCTAAAGAACAATATCATTGTCCCAATACTGCCAACCTTTTCTAAGCTATAGCGATGATTCCTTCATTTGTTTGTTTGTTTGTTCATTCTTTGGACAAAGTACAATTGTAAGGAACTTTGATTTAGAGTAAGGTTTTCCAACATGTTTCAAAATGATGAAATTTTGTTTTTCATGGTTGTGCTTTGGAGAAAGGGTAAGTATTTGTTTGCTATGGCTCTTTTGAGTTATAGTGGTGCATCCTTCATTGCAAGAGCATTGCATGGTGATTAGTTTTTTGATATGGATATTTTACATGGATTCAGAAGCACAAAACTAGGACAAGGTTGTGCCCCTTGTTGATTTGTAAAATTTATTTGATGTTAGGTATTTTCATATAATTTCTAAAATATTTATGTATCTAGCCTCAATTTTAATAGATTCAGCAAAATAATTTGGTTGCAGTGTTGTTTGTTTTTTCTTATTTTTTGGGTCTTTCAATTATTGAATTCTTTCTTGATTTGGAAAGTTTTATCCATGGAATTCTTCTATTCAAATTTGTACCAAAGCAGAAATTTTCAGTGTGTTATCCTTGAATTTTCTAGGTACAAAATTCATGGTTTTTAGGTGTAGGTTTTGAGTCCATCCTCTACTACAAGGGAGGCTTGCCTAATTCTTTACAAGATGTATGCGATGAGCCTAGCCTAAGCTGACTCAAAAACTCTTCTTTGTTCCCTTGAAATTTTGTCAAACAATTCGAATGCAAACTTTAAGCTTGCTGGTCTGAGTTATCAGTCTGATCTAGTTGCTTGGAAATGACTTCAAAGTGCTGCAATTAGTGCTTAAAGTGCTACTAGTGATGCATGATTGATTTACAAAGCAAGAGAGTGGTAAACTGACTGTTCTTGACCCCTTCTCATACATAGCCATGATTGAAATTGACAAATAAAACTAGTAGACATAATGTCAAACACTTTGTATGCATTCTATGGCAGCAAGTATGCAACTACAGCGTGTAGCATTAATACAAACACTTGTCAAACAAGCTGATCATAAACCAAGAACACCTACAGCCATAGTCATTATGACAAATCATTGGCAAGCATTCAAATTTAGCATCCAATTGAACAATCAGCTATATGAGCTCCTCAACCATAAACTCTTTATTGGATTGCAATCTTCTTTACAACCATTTCAATAGTGCCAAGACTCTTGCAATCTAAACGTATTATTGCAAACACATTATAAATATTCAAATCAGACTTTATTCCTTTTCAAATACAATACACTCATACCTGGAGATCATGGCAATTAATTACAAGTCTGAAACTTGTATCAACAGGTATGTAGATGTTTTTTTTTTTTGCTAGATAAAAAGTTGGATAGGGCCAGCACCCATTCATATTAATAAAATAAAATGATACAGATGTATAGGAATACAGTGCAACAGACTAAAGATCCTTAATCCGCATGCCAAATCACTCCACCAAAATACCAAACTTCCTGCTACAATTTGCCTTAAGTCCACTCCATCGCTCTGATACTTCACCGCCATCACATTGCCTATCCATTGCCTCTTCTAGCAATGGCTTTCTTTGACAGCTCATCCGCCAAAGTATTCCCCTCCCTGTAAATATGGCTTGTTTGAAAATCTTCCAAATCCACAATACAGGTTCTGATGGCTACCAACCACCTACTAATCTTCCAGTTGGGAGTCGAGTTTTGTCTGATTGCGTTTACTATGATCAAAGAGTCACCCTCCAGATGAATTCTCCTCGCCCCCAATTCCTTGCCCAGTTCCAAGCCTTTCAGTGCTGCTCTGACTTCAGCAATGTTGTTAGTGGTTTCGCCTATATACTCCATGCATTCTGCTAAAATCTTCCCCTCCTCATCGCGCGCCACACAGCCAATTCCACTCGGCCCCGGATTACCCTTCGACGTACCGTCAAAGTTTATTTTGACCCACCCTGGGCACGAGGCACACCACTTTGCTTCTTTCCGCGGATCAACCTGATAAGTTGAGAGCTTGGCGCCTACCATTTTGGGGACCGTTAACCCCTTAAAAATCTTGATCAGTTCGCTGTCCCAGCTAGAAAAGGTACTATGCTTTACATTCACCAATCTTACTGCTGAGTTCACAATTTCAACAACAAAGGCTTCAATCTTCTTAACCAATTGTTCCCTGGGAATCATCTGACCTTTAAAGATCCTTCGATTTCGCTCTTTCCAGATCTCCCAGATGACAATTGAAGGAGAAATCTGCGATATGCAGCCAAAGAAATCTTGCTTCCTAATGCACGGCCAGCTAACAAACCAATCTAGTAGCTCTTGAGGTTGAGGGCAGGAATAATTTAATTTGGATCGAAGGAAGTTCCAACAATACCTTGCATAGGGACATGCCAAAAGTAAATGATTTGCATCTTCCTCATGGTGTTTGCACAAAGGACATCTACCCGGACCAACAATACCAGTGTAGAAACCCCTGTTCTAATTGATCTCGGAACTGTCTGTGTTTTTGCTTGTTTTTGAAGTTTTTGGTTTTTTTGTGATTTTTGCATATAATAGTAAAGGTGCGATTTTGAAAGAAATTCATATAAATTCAAATAAATAGATACTGAAGCAGAAAACCTTTGAAATGACTCATCTATGATCTTATTATTTGTTTCAGATGATTACAATAGAAGATCTCTGGCATGCAGACAAAATAATATAAAAATATCAGATAAAAAACCTAATTTGCAGCAAGCTGAAATGTCATAGAAATGGTACGGCCTTCAAGGTTTTTACTTCTCCCTCAGCCAGATGCCAAAAGAATGGTCCAGAGGTGTAGGCGCCAACTGGGTTGAAGCCAAAAGATCATAAAAGAAGGCGATTTGACCTAAACTGAAAAGTACGGCCCTTTTGTGATGGTATGGCCTGCAGCAGATGTTGTACGGCTTTGAAACAGCAGCAAGCTAATAAATAAAAGTACGGCCTTCCTTGAAGTCTCCAAATCTCAATGAAATAGGCGCATTAACTGAAGAATCCCTGCTGGATGAATCTCACACTGAAAACCCTAAAGATAATTACTCTGTGATTGTTCTGTGATAGCTTCTGAATGAAGAGATCTCTCTGAAAGCAATAGATCAGCTGATATTTCACAGCCTCTGAATCGCAACACTGAAGATGGCTCGTTCTCCAATGCCTGTAGACAACTGAAACCCTAGGCTTCGTGCTCCGGAGGAAGACTTGATAAAAAATTCAATATTCAACATAATGAGCTCAAATCCCAATGAAAACCCTTATATCTCCTCAAAAGTTCGACTTTTCTCAATTAGGCATCATTTAAATAAATTCGAACTTTTCTTTTTAATTTTTCAATAGTTTTCAAACTCACTTTTAATTATAAATTAATTAAAAGTGGCCCCCTTCAATGATGGTCGCCCCCTTGAGACAAATCACTTAAGTTATAATATTAAAATATTATAACTTTATAATATAAGCTCCGAATAATTAATATTTAATTTAACAATTAAATTATTAATATCTCCCACAAAATATATCTGATTCACGAACCATCTGAAGCTGGTGAATAAGTGATTGATTCTGCACATGACCAAACCATACTGCTAAAAATAGCAGGGGTGCTCCTCTGAGTGCCAAATATTGCTAAAAATAGCAAGTCAGGCAAAATACGTCCGAATGAGCCCGAACGAAAGCCAATTGGTAAATTCTAACAAGCTGAAGCCAAGCCAAGCTCCATCAAGACCCTCTATCCATCCTATCAGCCTACGAGGGTCGCATAATAGGCTAATCATAAACTCTGAGAGATGTCAACTGGAAGGGGACATGACAGCCAACTTTAGCCAAGCGATCCTGCGTAAGGATTTTCTTTTGGATTGCCAACCATGAAAAAACACCAGCCTTAGGCAGAACGTATTTCTCCCACAAAAGATCTTTTGGCCATTGATTAACTTCTACAATTGCTTCCCCAATCTTGTATCTTGATTTGACCCTGTATTCCCCCTTTGGTGAAGCACACCACCTAATCCTGTCCTCTTGTTCTGAAACCTCCCAAGCTCTGTGTTGCAGAAACCTCCCAAGCTCTGTGTTGCAGTAACTCTGCCAAGATCTCCTTTTGGGCCTGAGGAGCATTTAGTTCTGCTAGAGACTTCCATTGCTACTTCAGCACACCATTCTCCCTTGAGATCGTGCCATAGTTACAAACTTCCCTACCCCAGACCTGTTTTGTTTCTCTTCGGATCTCATCCAAATGAGGAATGGACTTCAAGGTAGAATGTCCCTCCCACGAATCCTCCCAGAATGCAGCCCTCCTACCGTTGTTCAATTCCCATGTGATGTGTTTAGTGATGATACTTCTACAATCCAAAATAAAGTTCCAGATCGTTGACCCCTTTGGTGGGTTATGGACAGTGAGGATCTGACTATCCTCAGCCGAGTCAAGGTATTTCCTTCGCAATATTTGTACCCACTGCTGGTGCCCGTTCCGATACATACTCCACACAAGCTTCGCACCCATGGCCATATTCATTAGGTGCGATTGCTTCACACCCGGCCCCTTTGTGCCAGTTGGTTTGCAAATCTTTTCCCACGCCATGAGTGGAAACTTCTACGCATCCCCAGTGCCACCCCAAAAAAATCTTCTCATGATTTGAATCAGCCTGTCTTCTACTGACGTAGGGAGCTTCAGGCAGGCCATGGAGTAAATCGGAATAGCAGAAAGAACCGATTTAAGCATTACTACCCTACCTGCCGAAGAGAGCCACTTCCCCTTCCAACCTTCCAATCTCTTCCTACAACTGTTTAATAAAGGTTCCCAATAGCTGACTTTATTAATTCCTGAGAACAAAGGTAATCCTAAAAATCTCCTAGGAAAGTTAGCTTTTTTCAAGCCCAAAATTCTAACTAAATCACCTTGGAGCCTTGGCTCTACATTAAAAAAGAACACCTTGGATTTGTGCCAGTTCACACTCTGTCCAGAGGCCATACCATATTCATCCAACAACGTCTTGATACCACGAGCCTCTGTTCTAGAAGCCTCACCAAATAAGATGGTGTCATCGGCGAATTGATGGCGAGTTACCCTAGCCAAGCCCGGGGCAGCTTCGATGCCTTTCCAACTACCTTTCATCCTTAGGTGTGAGATGCTTCTGCCTAGAGCTTCCACCATGATGATAAAAAGAAATGGGGACAAAGGATCGCCTTGTCTAATCCCATTAGAAGACTCAAAGAAACCTTGTGCAGAACCGTTCATAATCACAGAGAATTTGGGTGAATTGATGCAGCCTTGCACCCAATCCACCCAATCTTGTTTGAAGCCAAATTTCTTCAGAACATCCATCAGGAATTGACGGTCCACCAGATCGTATGCCTTAAGAATGTCGAGTTTAATAATCATGCTTGGAGCTCTTGCTTTCCTAGCAGTGTGAATTGTTTCGTGCGCTACAATGATGCCTTCAAAGATAGATCTGCTTGGAGAAAACCCGCTTTGCTCTTCCGAGATGATTTTCTTTAGAATTTTCTTGAGTCTATTGGCAATTATCTTTGTTATGATTTTGTAAATAGTGTTGCATAGGGAAATTGGTCTATAATCCCCGAGCCCTGTGGATCTTTCTTCTTAGGAATTAGAGCAATGAAAGTATGATTAAAGGCCCCCAACATTGTTGTTTTTTTCCTTGACTCCTCAACCGCCATATGTACATCTGACCCGATGATTTCCCAAAAAGCTTGAAAGAATCTGGCTGAGAATCCGTCCGGTCCAGGAGCTTTATCAGCCCCCAATTGAAATGTTGCATGTTTAACTTCTTCCAAACTAATGGACTCGTAGAGCATCAATTATTTGCATCATTGACCAGTGTTGGAATCCGATTCAGAAATAGTTTCCTCTCCCTCCTATTATCCCCAACAGCTCTATTGAGGATCGATTGGAAGTATTGCACTGTTGCTTGGTTCGCTTCTTCTGTGTTTTGTGTTACCGACCCATCCTCCCTTGCTATCTCCAAAATGCTTCTCCGAGTCTTGTTACAATTCGTAGTCCTATGGAAAAATTTGGTATTCTTGTCGCCTTCCTTCAGCCATACCTCCCTTGATTTCTGTCTCTAGTGAATCTCTGTTGGCGTAACAACTAACACCTCTGGAGTAGAAGTTGTTATGAACAGCCTATGTACACTACGCAATGAGTGCTCTTCAAATTATTGAGGGGAAGCTCCCTCGTTGTGCTTTGACAAATATACTTGCAAAGGAAAATAAGCTAAAACTATGTCCCGTCTTTTTGTTTGAGCTGCTAGAGGCACAAGGCTTTCTTGAAAGAACTTATATGTTGCAGCTGAGTTTTCTCTGGTTTCGCAAATCAACTAACTACAACTTATATCTATCCAATCTCCTCAGGAAAATAGAGCAAGAGGAAACGGAGCAAGGTTTGACTATCGGACGATAAGCATGTTTAGACTCTCTACTTGAAGGCAAGGTGGCACAACTATCATCTCAATCTAAACAAGCTTATTGGGCACAACAGATTTAAGAATTCACTAAGACGATCTTATGGAACCCTGTGTGGCATAACACTTGATCGAAACAGCAAAGCCTTCACAAAACAGCCTTTATCTTTATAATCTCACAAAACCCTATGTGGCATAACCTTCGATTATATTGATAAATATTCACGAAACAGATTTATCGCTGCAACTTCTCGAAACCCTATGTGGCATAACGATCAATCACAATGGTAAATTAACACAAAACAGCCTTATCACCTCAATCTCTTGGAACCCTATGTGGCATAACAATTGATTTCAATGATAAAGATGTTCAAACAGATATATCTAAACTATGGAAAGAATTCAGCATTACAATCTTTTGGAACCCTATGCGGCATAACAATCAATTACAATAGTGAAGACACACGAACAAATACCAAAAAGAGCAA
>VDFB02256132.1:62831971-62853751 GCA_007258455.2 Sequoia sempervirens | reverse complement strand
AAAATTACTTACAAAATATTTACAATGTTACTCCTCCCCCGGAGGGTTGAAGTGCTTAAGATATTGCCCGCTATAAGGAAGCGGGAAGAGCCTTCCATCTTGATGTGAAAGAATATAAGTGTTCTCTCCAGCTGATTCGTGAACCTGGAAGGGCCCTAACCATAAGGAATCAAATTTTCCATGCATTCCTTTTGGCTCATGCCTCTTGTCCCACAAAAGGACTTGATCTCCGACTTGAAAGTCTCTGTGACGAGCTTTCTTATCAAAAATTTTCTTCACTCTTTCTTGATGCTGAGTGATCTTATCAACAACCTCCATCCTTTCTTCTTGAAGTTTCATCAGGAGCAAAATCCTCTTTTGAATAGGATCATTGAATTCTTCATCTTCTACTGCTGATGCTAACTGTAAAGCAGACAAGTGCAATGTAATGGGCAGAATGACTTCTGTACCATACAAAAGTATAAAAGGCGAGGTGCCAATAGCTCTTTTAGGAGTTATACGATCAGCCCAAAGAGCGTCGTATAACTTGGTATGCCAAGTTCGCTGATTTGACTCAACCAACTTGCGTATAATTGTAACAATGTTCTTATTGGATGATTCGGCTTGTCCATTACCCTGAGGGTAATAATCTGATGAATGAGACAACATGATGCCGTGATCAAAACAAAAACTTAAAATCTCCTCTGACGAGAAGCAAGTAGCATTATCAGTCACAATTTTTCGAGGAACTCCGAAGCGAGAAATGATATTCTCTTTTAGAAAACTGCAAACCACTTCGGATGTAGCTCGTTTAGTAGGAATTACCTCAACCCACTTTGTAAAATAATCTGTTGCTGTAAGGACAAAAACATGCCCCTTACTAGAACTTGGATTGACAGGTCCTACAAAATCAATACCCCACTGCTGAAATGGAGCATCTATAACAACTGGCCTGAGAGGAAAGGATGCCAATTTCACTTTACCAGCAAACTGCTAACATAACTGACATTTGTACACCCAATCATATGCATCACGAAACATAGTTGGCCAATAGAACTGTGCTCGTAGAATCTTAAATTCAGTGACCCTCGATGAAAAGTGTCCTCCGCACGCCTGATTATGAAAAGCCTCTAACAACCTTCGCTGCTGATCCTTTCCGACACATAATAGGAAAGTTCCGTCAAGGCCACGCTTGTACAGAACGTTATTAACTAGCACGAAATTTTGTGCTTTCAATTTCAAAGTTCTTTTCTGCTGTTTGTCCATGTGACGTGGACATTCTCCATATGCTGAATAATACCAAAGAGTTGTGTACCATTCTTCTGCAGAAATAACTAATAAGACCAAAGGAAGGTCTTCTTCAACTTCTTGATCTGGAATAATTCCACCATTGCTCTTGAACTTGCGATCTCCATCTTCCGCCAATAATCTGCAAAGACCTTGCTCGCGAACAAGCTTGGTCGGCTTAATCTCCAGATCATATTCTTGAACTCTTGCGATCCAATTTCCTCTTTTCGTGCCCATCTCCTGTTGAGTAAGCACACTTTTTACTGCTGGATCGGTGACATACACTGTAGTATGTGAATTCAAAAGATAAAATCTGAAATTCTTGACAGCTCTAACAATAGCATAAGCGTTCTTCTCGATCTGGGAATAATGCATCTCAGCATCTTTGAAATTAGCACTCATAAAAGCAATAGGAGATTCACCCTCCTCGCTGAGCTGCTGTGTCAAAATGGCAGACAATGAATGTTCTGACGCATAACAATAAAGAATAAAATCCTTCTAAAAGTCAGGCCGAACTAACACTGGTACATTAGCAATAGCTTCTTTTATCTTGGTAAAGGCCTGTTTGCCTTCGCCCGTCCACACAAATGTAGACGTCTTCTTCATCATTGCTGAAATCTCCTTTGTCAGCTCTGAGAAATCAGGTACAAATCTTCGGATAAAGTTAACTTTACCGAAAAATGAATGCACCTGCGTTTTGCTTGTAGGGAGAGATAGGTTTCTGATTGAATCCACCCGATTCGGATCTATTCTGGTACCTTCTTTGGAAACGATATGACCAAGTAACTTTCCCTCCGTAACCGCAAAGATTGTCTTCTTCGGATTCGAAGATATTTTATGATACCTACATCTCTCGAACACTTTCACAAGATGTGAAAAGTGATCACTCCGTTTATCTGAAAAAACGGTTAAGTCATCAAGATAGACGACTATGATCTTATTCCTAAGATCCCCAAACGCTAAATCCATGGCTCTCTGAAAAGTAGCACCGGAGTTGATAAGACCGAAAGGCATCCTCTCATAAGCAAACGTTCCCCACGGCGTGGTGAAAGCTGTTTTGATTTGATCCTCCTCAGCCACTGCAATCTGATTATAACCAGAAAAACCATCAAGAAGTGATAGCATTTCCGATCCGGTAACTGTCTGCAATGTATGTTCCATGATCGGTAAGGGATAATTGTCCTTCAAGGACGATTGATTCAAGTTCCTGAAATCAACGCAAATTCTGATTTCTCCATTCTTTTTGCGCACAGGAACAATATTTGACACCTAGGTGGAATGATGATTAGGAAAAATTATTCTGGAGTCCACCATCTTCTGAATTTCCGCATAAATAGTATCTTGAATTCGCGGATTATAATGTCTTTGTTTCTGCCTGAAAGGCTTCACTTCAGACTTCAGCGGAATTGTGTGAGACAATTCAATGGGTGTGAAGACTTTTAAATCTTCGTATGACCAGGCAAAAACATCCTTGTATTGCTTGAACAAGGCGATAAACCTCTCAGTTTCCTCCGGAGTACAACACGTGCCCAAATTCACAAGCCGAGGCTTGTCTTCAGTACCTATGTTGACTTGACTGTATTCTGATGAAGTATTCACCCCTGACCTCTTCTGATCTTGGATGTAACGATCATGCCTGTCAAAAATATCCTCTAAGGATACAAAACCTTTAGGAATCTGATTTCCTTTCAATTGTATGATTCCAGATTCTATAACCTCAGATTCTTCTGTAATTGACTCTCTGTAAGGAGTTGAGCTCCCTTCAAAGAACAATTCTTTGTAGTTGTCTCCCATGACGAGAAACTCTTTGATATCTTCATCATCACTAAAGACTTGCCAGTTGTCTGAATTATCAGGAATAGCTGGTCTATAAATTAACTCAATAGCAAATGAATTCTGACGAAAGTCAGAGTTAGGCATGAAAAGAGCGGCTGAAACTGCAAGCGCATCAGCTTTGCTATTGTTCATTCTTGAAATGTATTTGATATTAAATGCATCGAACTAGTCGATTGCATTCCATACTCTCTGCCTGTAGTTTTGGAGACGATTCTTTCTCACGTGAAATTGATCTCTGACCTGCTTTACGATCAGCTCTGCATCTCCTTCAACTTGAAGCAGCTTGATCCCCATATCCTTTGCATTTTTGAGACCTAACAAAAGCGCCTCGTATTCTGCAGTATTATTAGTGCAATCGAATTGCAACCTATATGCAAAAGGATATAAACGACCTTCGGGAGAGATAATCACTACTCCCGCTCCGGAACCTGAAGTCGAACAACTGCCATCAAACTGCATCGTCCACACTTTCGATTCTTCATCCGGTAATTCGGTGGAAAGTGCAAAATTCTGACAATCATCTGTCACTTCAGACACCATAGCGTATGTGCCTGGACTCGTGTCTTGATACAACACTTGAGCATGTGGGTCCTGGGACTTTACCACTGTAAACTTTGATTTGGTTTCCGGCTCTAACTTGAAAGTACCTTTCTTCAATGGGATTGTCACGAACGACCAATCCATTTGTATTTCTCCTCTAAGATTCTTGCAAAAACTTCTACTAAGTAACATCCCGTAACTGGTAGGAATATCAGCTATAGGATAGTCATCATAATCTTCTTTTCTAGACACGACGCTAGCCTCACTTGCGCATCTTTGAGTTGACCAACTAATGGCACCGGTTTAGACTCAAGTGAATAACACTTTTCCTGAGTCGGGGTGCACGAAAGTCCCAATGCATTCATAATCTGTAAGGGCATTACGTTATCCGAAGCTCCGCTGTCAATTATGCAATTGCTCAGCTTGAAACCTGTGAAACCACCGCTAGTTGCATTCCCGCTATTGTGCCACTCCTTAAATATTCCATTTGTTTCTCTATCTGATAGGGCATTTTTAATTGGGTCCTTATCAACCACCTTTACTCCTTCTGCTGAGGGCACTGCCTCTCTGCCACTCATTTCCGCCATTGTCAAAGAAAAGCTATGCCCAAGATCACTCTCCCTTCCAGGCTGCCCATTGAAAGGCCAAGATTCCACGATAGGGTCATACATTTGTACTACTGGCTTAGGTGTGAGCTCCAGATTTGTGGGTGTTGCTTCTCCACCCATCCTAAATAGCTTCTGAGTATATTTGTTTGCCCTGTCAACCTTTACCGTGCCATTGCACTCAAAATGCCCATGCTCAATGGATTTGCACAGGGGGCATAGGGATAGTTGGTCTTCTCTTTCAACCTTCAACCGACACATTCCTGCAATAGTGGGGATTTCGATTTCTGAGGGTAGGCTATTCTGTGGATTGACTCCCAAACACATCCTGATGTAGGCGCCCTTGCTTCTGTCTATTAAAACTTCATCCATTGACCTTACCATACCCAGATAGCTCCCCATAGTTTTCAACAACCCTAATTCCCAAAATTCGGAGGGCATTTCGAGATTTTGATCCAGATTGGGCCTTCCTGGATAATGTGTCTCCACGGGTTGAAGTTGGGATACCAATCGATCAGAAAGATTCCGACATTCCTCAAGTAGTGTTGTCCACTATTGAGCGCTTTCCATTTCTCCTCTGATGTTTGGAAGATGACCAGGAAGTAATCATTTGCCAGAGCACCGATTTCAACATTGTTACCCCATCTTTCAAAACACCAATTCTCGACCTCCCGTGTTCCACCAATTCCACCCCCCCATTTGATGAAAATCCCTAGTTGTTTCAATTTGTCCGATTCGAATTTAATTCTTTGGGGATCTAAGGGAATTTGTAATGGTGGAATAGGGTTTTCAGGCTTGCCAGGGAGCTCTAGATTCCTGCTGGCTTCCTTGCCACTTCCCCGATCCCATGTTTTTCTCCCCCCTTCCTGAACTTTTCGTTCCCCATCTCTCTCGACCTTTCCAGCCTTCCAATTGCTGTGTAGACCATCCGCCTTCGCCCAATTTTCCACCTTGCCGAGCCAAGGCCTACCATTTCGTCTATGTCCTGGGCCTCGATGATTAGCTATCTGCTGGCTTGATCTTGTAGTGTTTGTGAAATTCTTCCATCCAAATCGGCGACCCTGTTGGCGGATCCAAGGTTGTCCGACTGGCTTGTTCCCTTGCCAGGGCATTTTACCGACTATCCAGTCCTTCACGCCGTTCCTTCCTCTTGCGCGATTCTTGTAACCGGGATGGCACTTGTCCACCCATTCGTCATTCGTATACACCCACTGTGAGGTATGGCCATTGTTATTCATCTCCTGCCTTTGCTCGCCGTATCGCCCTCGCCTTCCATTGTTTTGTTCTGGTTCTGCTCTCCATTCGCATGTTGCGCGTACAGGGCTCTGCTCCTTCTCCGCCATCTCCTACAATGTTAAGATTTACCTTTTTGAATATTACTTTTACAATAATTATGTAGATGTTTATCAGCAATATGAAAACTCTTAATATGGATGCCAACCTGTGAATATTGTATCCTCCACCCTAGAAATGCAACCACTTGTTTGCTATAGTCTGGCCGCCTCTAAAGAAGGTTAAATACAACTTCAATGATAGGCCTTTCAGCCTAGATGCCCACACGCCCTGCCTGTAGGTGATAGTACGGCTCCTAAAGAGAATGTACAGCCTCTCATAAACCGCACGTGGCCTCCCAATAGTCACCAACAACAATGATAGATATCAGCAATTAAATATTTACATTGACTGCTTTTAAATAATCAAAAATTGTTTTCCAAACCCTTGAAAACTCTATAAATCTGCTAAATGTAATTCCCACGTTCTAAAGAAGAATGACACAATCTTCCAATAATGTTCTTCAATAATGAACACCTTTAATGATCTGTAAATTTGCAATGAAACCCTTGTGAAACTCTAAAGATAATCACTTAATATTTGCATTGGTACTGTAGCGATCACTGTTCACGTGCACTGTAGCATTTACTGTAGCGGGTCGTGTAGCATCCAACAATAAATGTATGCTTCATTGCATCTTCAATGTCTTTATAACCTGCAAGTAGATATTCATCAAACCCTTGATTTATTCTCCACTGAAACACAAGTGAAAGGACTGAATTATCCTTTTCTCAATTGCAACCCTTCAAGAGATCTTTCACTCCCTCAGTTATGCTATCAATAGGAAGTTTTTGTTTCCTATGATCAAAGAAGAAAACTGCGAAAGCCCTAGGCTCCACAATAAAAATCAATCAAAATAATATTCATCAACTGGGTGCTGAGAATGAGCTTTTACCTCTCTTTTTTATTCTTTCCTTAGGAGAGCTCAAACACCTTCTTGGCCAATGTGGGATAAAAGATTTATTCCCACATTAAATTATTCACTTAACGCACTTTAATATATTAAATAACTTTATAACTTTATAATAATATTAAAATATTAAATAAATCACTTAAGTCACTTAAACTTTAATATCTCTTGATGTGCTTGTCTGATTGCTAAGTCGTCTGAGTCAGGAGTCGACTCTCCCTGTTCTCCATGTGATCGGATGCCTGTCTAAAAATAGAAACCCTGAACAGTGACTTACTCTAAATAGTAAGTATGTGAAACTGAGTCTAGAAACAGTTGCAAAGGCCCAATCAAGGTCGACACTGCCAATATGCTCTGCTCAGGTGTCTTTCTATTAATAGGAACCCTGTCTCTCCCAAAATAGTAACTTACTATAAATAGTAAGTGTGCCAATTTGAGTCAAATAACTTGTGCAAAGGCCAAAACCTGAATCCAGTTGAAGAGTAATGTCTCTAATCACTAAGTAACTGCCACACGAGACCCTCTATCCAGACATATTAGCCTACAAGGGTCAAGAATAGGCTAAATCCACAAAACTCTGATGCTCGCAAAATGGGGACATTACAATGTATGCAAATTATTCAATGGCTGTCATGCATGCACACCTACAACTGACTAATAAAAATCAATACAATATGCTATGTTACTAATGCCAAATGATAAGGAACTTGATTATATGGAGTCGCCCAAGGTAAGAGTTGATGTAGGAATCAATCTCCAAGCAAGGTGAGCCTTCAATGCAAATCGAATTATTCCACCTAGCCGCCCCTGTTTTGGTCTGCTATCAGATTTAAAATAATTTGCAACATATATATGATGTCTCAAGCACCAAATATCATCACTATGCTCCCATAAGGAGGGCGCACCAAGCCTTGAGAAGAATCGATGCACATATGTGGCTCCACAAGCAAAATTGAGCCTCCAATGGCGTCCCAATTATGACTGTAATTTCCTCATAAAATTTATATCAGATCTGCAACCTGCCCTCCAAATGATTTGATAACATGAAGAAATCGATGCCAATGAATGATACAATAATCCTCAAATGCAAAGTGCCTCTAACTCCACAAATATACACAGTACTGTAGCGTTTTACTGTAGCGTGGCACTATTCACGTGTACTGTAGCAGCCAACACTAATTCTGATCTGGGATTGATTATTTTTTAAAACCCTTGTAGAAAACTTCACCAATTTGCACAAATGAAAGGACAAAATTATCCTCTCCTCAAATGCAACCCTTCAAGAGATCTTTTACTCCCTCAGTTATGCTATCAATAGGAAGTTTTCGTTTCCTATGATCAAAGAAGAAAACTGTGAAAGCCTTAGGCTCCACAAATAAAAATCAATCAAAATATTATTCATCAACTGGATGCTGAGAATGAACTCTTACCTCTCTTTTTATTCTTTCCTTAGGAGAGCTCAAACACCTTCCTGGCCAATGTGGGATAAAAGATTTATTCCCACATTAAATTATTCACTTAACGCACTTTAATATATTAAAGTGACTTTATTATTATAAAGTTACTTTATAATTTTATAATAATATTAAAATATTAAATAAATCACTTAAGTCACTTAAACTTTAATATCTCTTGATGTGCTTGTCTGATTGCTAAGCCGTTTGAGCCAGGAGTCGACTCTCCCTGTTCTCCATGTGATCGGATACCCGTCTAGAAATAGAAACCCTGAACAGTGACTTACTATAAAATAGTAAGCATGTGAAACTGAGTCTAGAAGCAGTTGCAAAGGCTCAATCAAGGTCGACACTGCCAATATGCTCTTGAAATATGCTAGTCAATTTTTTTCTTGAAATTATCAAAACACAACTAGCACTACGCCAATGGATTAGCGTTAGCTTCAAAACTGGAATCAAATGAAAGACACTCAACGCCAAGAATGTGCACACAAGATCCTTTAGAAGGCGAGGTGCTAACATATGGTGGAGGAAACTGAATTATAAATGAAGTAACTACAACTGGAAGTAGAAAGTGGCGGTGAACCAGCCATGAACAATTTCCGCACTACCACTTATTAAGTGGGGGGAAAAATGAAACAAACAATTCAAACTAATTCATCCGCTGCGGCGGGCATCCACTCAATAGTGGGAATTCTCCACTTAACAGTGGGTGATAAATGAAAGCTCAAAATGTTCTTTATCCTCACTGGCGGTAAACCATCCAGGGGTTACAATGATGTGAATTAATTACAAGAAAATGCAGCAAATTAAAGAATTTAAACAGTACTGCTGTTTTTCAGTTTTACAATGAAGAATAACTGCAATTTTCAAATGTTTTTACCATCATTACAATATGCAATTAAAAGGATGATTTCTTCAATGAATAACCTCTCAAATAATGATGCTAGAAGCCAAAATCAGAAAACTAGAACAATCTGATATAAAAATCAGCAATCTGGAAATGTCTTTCAGCAAACAGCAAACTCACAAAAATGATCACAACTCCTTCTAAATACCTCCGAATAAGCTGGAATGTTTTGCAAAGACCTTCTAGGAGGATGGCACCCAAACTCAAACTACAAAACTGCATCAAAACTCAAGATATAATTCTTGCACGAAGCCCAAAGCACTCATGAGATGGTACGGCCCTATAAAGGGGCAATTTCTCTTGGAAAAATCAAAAACTTGGAATTAAATTATGAAATTCTCCAAATATGGTCGCCATTAGCATAGAATTGAAAGGATCAAATAACCATAACCAAAATAAATTCACATCAAAAGCTGTAAATGAAAAACACCTTCAGCTGTGTATACACCAGCAACATTAAAATTGAAATTCTCACAAAAATTCACCAACTTTGAAGCACAATCTGCTAGTCTGATTGAGAAGCAGTAATAAGACCAACTAGGTGTTGTCTTTCAAACACGAAATTGGATTGGAACTAGGAGGTAAGCATCCCTTAAAGTATTAAACAAGTTGTCATTTCGACAGCATAACGATAGCATAAACAATGGATGCCAAATGCTGGAGCAAAGCTTCATATTTAAAGAGAATGAGATGACTCTTCAATTTCCTCTTATGGTATGCCAAAAGTCACATTTGAAACTTTTCAAATTTCTAAAAGTTATTAATTCCTCCTCAAGATGGCGTCCACTTCATGGCAATTAAAAGTTCATTAAATATTTAATTTTTCCTTTATGAGGGCGCCCCCCTTCAAGTCCACCTTTTAAACAGAACTTGAAGTTATCATCCTAGGCCAAGCGGGGGGTCAACAAATAAACATAACATTAATTGCTTTGTATTAAATAATTGCCATCAAAACTGCATTTTGGAAGCTATACCAAAAATACCAACTGCTCCAATAAGAAAAAAAAACTGAAGTACTTCCAACAGGACCACTGCCAAACATAGTATTTACTGAAAATAGTAAACACCAAGAAATGCCACAGAACCTCCAAGCAAAGGAAACCCTAATTTCACTTCTGATCAACCTACGGATTTCCGGAAATAGGCTATCAGTCAAAGAAGAGCGTATGGCCAAAATGGGGACATTACAGCTCTGCTCAGGTGTCTTTCTATTAATAGGAACCCTAACTCTCCCAAAATAGTAACTTACTATAAATAGTAAGTGTGCCAATCTGAGTCAAATAACCTGTGCAAAGGCAAAAACCTGAATCCAGCCGAAGAGTAATGTCTCTTATCACCAAGTAACTGCCACACGGGACCCTCTATCTAGACATATTAGCCTACAAGGGTCAGGAATAGGCTAAATCCACCAAACTCTGATGCTCGCAAAATGGGGACATTACAATGTATGCCTGGAAAAATAAAAAATGAAGACTTTTGTAAACAATTCTTCACATATGCGCACAATATGATTTCTTTTTGGGATTTTGTTTTATGTCGGATTTATCCCCATCAGAAAAAGAAAATAAAAATAAAAATACAAACACCCTCAAAAGCATAGCATTGCTAAAAGTATAAAGCTATTGTCACTAAATCTGACTATCATGTACTTGTATTGAGTTATATGTACAAGTGCACTCTAATTTACAATTCAATTCCTCACTCATTTTGATTATGGGTCATTTAGAGTGGTTTAAAAGGTCAATTCTTCAAATTTGATGTAATTAAAAAAAAAACTTCTTGTAACAATTTAGGGATTGCAAAAGTTTGTTGTACCCATACATGTTTTTGGTATTGTGTCAAGCTATAAACTACAAGTCAGTTGTTTGTTTTCTTGAGTCAAATCCATGTCCTCGTTTCTTGTAGTTGTCAATGTCGATTTAGACCAATGCTTTTGTAGGGCTTACGAGAGGAGGGTTTCAAGTGCATTAGACAAGGCCAACAAATAAAATTGAATACGAAGAAAGGTAGTGAAGTGTGTGGGTACCTTGATGAAACTTCGTTGTTAGTTAAGGTTGTAGTCAATAAACCATGTCATTCTCGTCATATTGACCAAGTTTTAGTCTTGTCAATTGTCAAATTGTTAGGTGATGGCCTAGTTTTCTACTAACAATGTTTACAGATTGATAATGGATAAGGAATGATTATCAAAGAGGAATTAGAATTTTGAGGGATGATAACTCAAGAGTGAAATTGAAGATGGTACACTGATGAAAATGGAAGTTGAGGACAAGGTTGGTGAATGGTTTACTAAATTCCTCCAACAATATGTTCAAGTAGAAAGGGATGAGTCTAAGAAAAGGGTATTTGAGTGGCAATGCAATAGTGTAAAGGCACCTAAGGTGGCAAACTCATTCCAAAGTTACACAAAGTCAAAATTGTGCTTTTCTAGTGGCAAAGCTAGTCCAAAATGGTGACTAAGAGTTGGCAAAGATATGCGAAAGACATAGTTAGGAGAAAATATGTGCACTGAAGTGAAAGTGGCACTTTATTGGTGGCAATGCTAGCTCAAAACTTGGATTAAGGTGGTGATGACACGAAGAAACTACAACAAGGAGCAAAGTAAGAAGTTGGCATTGTTTTAAGGTGGCGAAGCCAAGAGGAAATTACACTAGTAAGATAGGTGAACAATGAACATAAGGTGTCGCACTTTCATGTGGCATTACCATTAGGAAAATGCAATTCAAGTGGGAAAATGGTCTTAAAGTTCTCAATTAGTGTATATTGTAAATCAAGCTTAAGTGAATCACACTTTTAAAGAAGTATTGCCAAAATAAAATGGTGAAGCACATGGCGGTGATAACATAAAGGTGCGATAAGGAATGGCACACTTTTTTGTGTTTGTGCTAGCATAGAATGACGAATTAAGTGGCAAAGTGATTAGTGAATCATGACCAACAATTCAGATTTAAAGACAAAGGAGGATGTTGTGCTTTGTGCTAGACAAAGCCACTTCAAAGTTGTGACCATATTGACAATGATATCATAAAATTGTGCCCACTCAAATGCAAGTTAAAAACATAAGAATAATTCATGATTTCCACTTGGCAAACTCATCTTGTAAGCCTGACCAAGGAGTTAAGTTGGCCAACCATAAATTCAAACGCCTACGAGTCCAAGGGGTTGAGCTTAATTGGTTAAAGCATTGAGTTCTCATTATGGAGACCCTAGTTGAAATCCCAAAGGGACATTTAATATGGAATTCTAAGTTGTGACTCTTGGTTTGCCATTTTTGGCTTCTAGTGTAGAGGTGGTTTCTAAATAAGTTGATTTCTAAGTTGTGATCCTTGGTCTTTGGACGGTGGTTCCTAGTGTGGTTGCTTGAAAGGAGCTAATATTAGTCTCATGGTTATGCTTGCAAGAGCTTGTATGGGTCTCATGTTGATGCTCGTATGAGTAGAATATTTGTATACGAGTAGCAATATTAACAATACAGTGTTAAAGCTAAGTTGCTGGTCCTAGTACGAGGACAAATATGGGTTTGAGGTTCAAAAACGTTAGTACAATTTTTTTCCTTGGGTATGTTACGGGTTCATATATATATTAAAAGTTTAAAAGTTAAAAAAAACAATTATACTCATTATTGCCAATAAACAAATATTTAAATAGCTCATAATTTGCAAAAAATAAAATACTCATAATTTCACAATATGATATTTCAATGATTTGTCAAATGTCAATATGAATTGGAAATTATAATTAATAGTCAATAATTTTTACATTACTCTTCATTGAGAGTATTAAAGTCAAATACTCATAAATTCACAATATGATAATTCAATGATTTGTCAAATGTCACAAATTGGAAATTATAATTAATATTCAATAATTTTTATATTGTTCTTCATTGAGAGTGTTAAAGTCAACATTTATTTCAATTTGATTTGAACCACAATTAACTTTAGTGTCACTCCCATTAGCCATGCCATATGTAGAAGTTGCCTCAACTATAGAGACTTTGGAAAACTATGCAACTATAGCATTTAATTTAGCACACTCAAGAGTTAGATTGCAATTCCTCATCACCCCTCATTTTAATCAGGTCTCTTATGTGACAAGAGATGCAAGTTAGAGTGCACAAAGACCAAATCCTCAATGTTTTTTGCACCCAATTGATTGTGCTTATTTGACTAGATGAATGAATATATACTCCAATTCCTTTTAGTTGAAGAAGAACTTGCAACATGCTGAATTTGTATACAACATTTACAATTACCAAACATAAATTATAATAAATAATAGCTAAAGAAAATTTAGAAAGTTAAAAAATAAAAAAGATACATATTTGAAAAAGATTTTTTATTGCAAGAGGTTCCAAGTAAATAGTGCCTTGACCATGTATGTGCTACCATTCATGAGTATCTTTCTTATACTTGTCTCGAGGAGCACAAACATCATGATTCTTTGGAGATATGAAGTGGCTAAACTCATTCGAGACAACACTCTATATATCTACATTTGGGAATATTCTTTTGAATGCAGTTCTATACCTAGTAGCAATTTGTTCATCTCTATATGGCACCACTTTCCTTGGCAAAGAACGTATCTTTGAGCTATAATATTTCAAAGATAGCAAATGCTAGGAGATGCAAAGGCATGGTTATCTTGTTCCAATAATCGACAATGATCTTTGGCACCTTTTTGAAAATGCTTTCGTGGTCATACTCCTTGGTTTCTATTATGGCCTAGTTTTTTCATCCACAAAGTCCATTCCATCATAAATCTCAGCCAAGCATGGGTGATTTGTATCAACATAACATACTTAATCATGTTGTTGATGGGCTAAGTGAAATTCAACATATTCTACATGAGCTAACAACTCATCATCTAGGATCAATGCTTTTACTTTTTTGGGTTCTCTATGTATTTAATTGCTTTTGTATGTTCAAAAAGTTGTTGATGACCATAGCACTTGTTGCCTCTTGCACCTTTAGAAGTTGTCTCAAGATGATTGTGTGCGATGCAAATCGCATCTCGACAACCTAATATGGTGTAAAAAACAAAAAAATAAAAATATTAAAAAGTAGATGACATCAAAAATTAAAACATACACAAAAAATTGCCTTCTCCAGGTCCAAGTTGGAGAAGGTTTTGAAGATGGCTTGTGACATGACGATTTGTCACAAAATTTGAATCTCCTCAGCCTTTGTGTGGATTTTTTTGACACACTCGATCTCTATGACAATCTTTTGTAATACCAAGTTGAGTGAGTGGACAACACATGGTGTCTAAAAAATATGCCCATATGTGCTCTTCACTATTGAACTAGGTGCCCTACAATTTTTAGCATTTTTCATTATGATTTGGACAATGTTTTTGAGTCCCACCATCTCAATGGATTGTATAAGGATATTGCCAATGAAAGCTGTATCCTTCAGTTGCTCCTCATAATCTACTGCCTTAAAAAATATTACTCCTTTAGGGGACATTGCAATTACATTGGTTAGTGGTATAGTTTTGCAATCTTTCTAGCCATAAAAAATGATATATGCTCCGGTTTGATGCCATATATCCTTGATTGTTCTCAATGATGCCTTTGCAAAAGCTTTCTCTGTAATGCCCCCCTAAAAGTTTGTGTGATTTCTTTTAAGAAGGGTAAATTAATAAAAAACTAAATTTAAAATTGAAGTTTAAGTTTTAATAAAGGTCAAGGGGCATGTGAAAAGTTATGTCCATTAAAAGGTATATAAGGAATACCCAACAAGGAGAAGGAAGAATACATGAATGGATTACATCTTTTATTATTGGATTATTACTCCTTTGGAGCATGGAACTGTAGTTCAATCTTACCTAAGGACAAAACCACTTAAGGTTTGTAATTAGAAGATGGAACCCCTCTAAATTCCATTACTAAATTAGAGGAGGAAAACCCTTGACTCAGATCTAGGGCAATCTTACCCAGAAATTGCATGGAAATTTCATGTGTTAGATAGTTAGAATTGTTGTCACTAACTAGTGTACAGTTTTTGAGATGATGTAGGAGCATCCTAATGCACCTTACCGCATTTCACTACAGAATCTCATTTTAGCTCATGGTAAAGAATCAAAGTTTTGTGTTAGCTCGTGCGCATCATATCCAAATTTTAGGAGCTTTGGATCAATATACATAAATCTATTGTTACTAAAAGTGTCTTCAAGTTCACAATCAACACTCAATTCATCATGCGAAGTTTGCAGCATCATCCCATGACTTGCGACGTTCAAATAAACATATCACAAGTCAATACAAGACTAAAGGAATCTTTGTTTAGAATTGTAACAAATTTCATTAACTCTTGGAGTTTTACCAACAAATTTAGGCCAACCTACGCGTTTCACAAGACATCAAGATTTGGGACACCTTGTGGCCGCCAGGGATCATTCCTAAAGCTTGGAGCTGCTATATACACATTTTGGATTCATTTGAAAGTAGTTAGTAAAGTGAAGTTGAGTAGAGTAGTAGTGATAATAGTAGTAGTAGAGTGGTAGTGTGATAATAGTCTTTATTGTCACATCTCTACGTAAGCTTGTAGTGAGCTCATGGCAGCTTGTGAGCCAATCTATATTTGTAATTTGCATGTGACAAGCCAGTGTGCCATTTGTAATAATTCTGTGATGATGAATCAATGAGAAGTTGCTTTACTATTCTATGTTAATTCCATTGTGTTAACTCTAAGTTGCATGGTTGGACTGTCCTTCCTCTAGACTCTCCATCGATGATTGCATCAAGTGGTACTAGAGCAAGTTTTTAATCCATTGGGAAGGCATTCCAATTGATCCAAGGGTGAACAAATTGTCGACTCGAGGTAGCTTGCGAGTGTTTGTCAACAAAGTGCCGATTGAGGTAGTTGCAACCTTGTAGCCAGATCACTGACTTGAGGCACTTGCACTAGATCCGAGGAAAGATACCACCAAGGAGGATGCCTATTATGGCCAATGTTGTTGGAAGAAAGGAATAAATGTTAGATATGATGAGGACATTGAAGATCCGATTGGATGCTATAGAAGATAGGAAAAGAGGTCTAAACCTTAAGCATGAGGATGAGAGTGATGAATAATTAGGAACTCAAGCTGCAGATCTATATGAAGAAACCCTAGAAGAAGGAATCAGATTAGATCAAGATGTTGAAAGCCATTTCTAAGATTAGTAAGAGACCTAGAATTGAGATTTTTAATTATGTAGGTGATTTGAATCTCGAGGAATTGATTGATTGGATATGATATGGAAGCATACTTTGAGTATGAATAAATTGAAGATCCAGAGAGGGTGAGATTTGTAAAAACCAAGTTGAAAGGAAATGTGGCCATTTGGTGGAAGGAAGTTTAGTTGGATAGAAATAGAAGAGGAAAAGAGAGATTCACAAGATGGGATAGAATGGTGATAAGGTTGAAGAATCAATTCATACATTTTGATTATCAGCTGGAATTGCTGAAGAGATTGCAAAAATTAAGGCAAAAGAAAAACTTAGTGAAGGAGTACACTGAAGAATTTTATAATATAATCATCAAACTTGGGCATAGTGAAGCTACCAAGGAGAAAGTGACGCAATGCATCTAAGTTATCGGGTCCTTCATATTTGACCTGGGTATGCATGTGGGTATAGTTTGGGTCCTGGTATGGTGTGGGTTTGTCCATGGGTATGACCAGGGTATGACCTTGGCACTTGTGAAGGACCCACAAAGAACCCAAGCACCTGGGCATACCCAGTAGGAGCCCCACAGTCTAAGAAGAGAAAAACAATAATAGTTACAAAATTGGTCTATGAAAGGAGTATGACACCATCAATTACTAAATATGATATTCTTTTCTAATGAATTCCAATACAAATTTGATATTGTCTTGGTAGACTAGGAACTTATAATCGTTGTTTAAAAAAAATTAGTGCTATTGTTTCCAATCCAGCATGTGTAGATAGCATTAATTGATCCTCATGAATGCATCATTCCATCATTTACTCTCTCATTTGACCAACACTATCATAGGAGGGGGAAAAGGACAATGTTTGGGCAAGATTGTAAATTTGACATCGTTTGTGAATCAGCACACCATATCTTCAACATTGACCCTCTACACGTGCATTGACCCTTGTTTGATTGACTCTTCTTAAATGTGGTTATCTGATAGTGTTGACCAAAGAGCTTTGCTATATTGACTATGTTGCCCAAAGATCTTTGCTACATAGACAACTTTTGTACCACTTTCATTGACCATTTTGTTTGTTGATTATATTGCATTGAGTGCAATATTCTACTCTTCACTGAGTCATGATCAATATTGACCAAGAAACTAATAAGGTATGCAGGCTTCTTTGAGTTTTATTTCTCTATTATATTTTTTAAGGAGAATCAACTATTGTACTTGTGAAACAATCATGAATTGAATGTTATAAGTTACTATGTCAAAATTATGTTGTATTCTATTTATTGGCAATTATGAGGATCACTATTCTTATAATTTATAATTTTGAACACATATATATATATACACATACATTGCTGTACTTGTACCCAAGGAATTTTTTTTGCTGTATCACCATATCGGTACCCCTACCCGAACTCGCACCCGTACCAAACCGGTAACTTAGCAATACATGAAGGGCCTCTAAGCAAACATTTAAGAAGAACTAAGTCTAGTAAGGATAACAATAGTTGAAGAGGCATACCAGTTTGCATTAAAAGTGGAAGAAAAGTTGAACAAAAGATTTGAACATAGATAGAAAGGTCAAGGAGGTAGATTCCAGATAGGTAGACCGCCATGTGGGAAGGAAAGTCATATGCAGAGCATAGTAAGGAAGAGGAAGCAACAATACCTACTGCAACAAAGGATACCAACAAGGTGAAAGAGGATTTGACAAGAGACCATTTAGAGGAACCTGTTTCAAACGTGGAGGAGGAGGACATCGAGCATTCTGATGTTACCAAGAGAATGCTAGTTAAAGGGAATAAAATAGTGCAAGGGCATCATATGTAGAGGAAGAATCTGTTGGGTCGCCAAGTTTAGTAGGAAAACCAAAAAATGGGAAATCATTGGTCATGAGAAGAGTTTTGTTGTGTATGGAAACAATTGAGGAATTGACACAAAGGAAAAATTTATTTAGACCGGTATGTAAATCAAGAGGCAAGTGTTGCAAAGTTATAATTGATAGTGGTAGTACAAACAATTTGATTTACGAGGAAATGGTAAATAAGCTAAATTGAAAAGGTTGGAACATCCAAAACCCTATAAGATTGCATGGATCCAAGATGAACACAAGGTACTAGTAAGTGAACAATGTCTAGTGAAATTTCATGTAGGATCATATTATGGTGTAGTATTGTGTGATTTTATGCCAATGGATGTATGCCATATACTGTTGGGAAGACCATGGCAATATGATAGGAAGGCAATTCATGATGGAAGGAAGAATACCTACATTGTGACCTCAAATGGCAAAAAAAAACATATTTTGATACCTTTGGAGGAAGAGTGTAGGAGTAAAGTATGCGATAACTCTAGAATCTATTTGGTTGATGGAAGGAAATTTTTGGATGGATTGAGACATGAAAGGATGTGCTTTGCATTGATTCTAAGGAAGTGCGGCATCCAAAGTACAATAAGCACCATTGCAAAGGAAGAAGAACCACTTGCAAAGGGAAATTGTTGACAAAGTACCAAGATATTGTATTGGAGAATGTGCTAGAAGGATTGCCACTAGTTTGGACCATCAATCATCATGTAGACATGATATTGAGAGCTAGTTTTCCAATCAAAGTGGCGCATAACAAAGTGGTGAATAGGATGACATCAACAGAAAATGTGCAACTAAATTGACAAGTACAAGAGTTGCTAAGGAATGGATTGATTCAGGAAAGTTCAAGATCATGTGCGGTACTAGAAGTATTAGCACCAAAGAAGGATGGAGAAAGGAGCATGTGCACATATTCAAGAAGTATTAACAATATCACTATTAAGTACAAATTTCCATTGCCAAGGATGAATGACATTATGGATTGTTTGAGTGGCGCATAGTATTTTACAAAAATTGACATAAAGAATGAGTACCATCAAATTAGGATTAGAGAGGGAGATGAATGAAAGATTGCATTCAAGACAAATGAGGGGCTATTTGAGTGGTTAGTCATGCCTTTTGGATTAACCAATGCACCAAGCACATTCATGTGGTTGACAAATGAGGTATTGGAGGAATTCTAGGGTAAGTTTGTTATTGTTTACTTGGATGATGTAACGTGTCAACTCTTTGGTAAAATAAAAATTTCCTAAATTTACATCATACGAGTAAATAAACGTGCTAACATGACATTGCAATAAATTTTTTTCTTTTCTTTATTGATAATACATGAACAAGATGCCATATCAAATTACAATAAAGATTTTTTTTCATTATAATAACTTCACAAGTACATGAAACAAGAATACATACCTTTACAAACATAGCTCTAGTGAGGTTTAAAACAAATAGTAGTAAGAAGGTCCAGGAATCTGCCTTTCAAATCTTGGTACTTCAGTAGCCTTCAGTGGAGGAGAAGCATCACTCGGGCACTTTTCTGCCAACCACAGACTTATAATGCGGTCCTCCGCACATCTATCATTCGATAGATGGTCCTCCCTTCGATGAAGAGATTGGTAGAGTAATCGATACTGTTAACCAACTGAGCATAGTGGTGTGTCCTACATAACTATATCCTGTGCAATATGGCATCCCTCGATCTAGAATGTAATATGAGATCACGGTGAACTGACAGTGTAATCATTGCACAGTCTAAGTGGATGTAGGTACATTACACTACTTTGATCAAATAGTTTCATACAATATTTCTACTGAGGGTCATCTATCACATACACTATCCAGGGTCAATTTGACTTAGGGCTATCTTACACTAGGCATAGGTTTATCCTTCAATGGATAGTCAGTCATCCTAGATAACCTATCACCATACTAACTACTAGAAATGAATTAACATAACAAGTATTTCACAAGTTCCCTCCTATATTGGAAATCTTTATCCTAGGAGTATCAAAAGCTCTTCTGAGTTAACCTAATAACTTAACTGTGGATCTTATTTGACTCATGCCTTCATTTCAAACCTACTATATAGTAACTAATGCCACAGGTACTCTCCTTATATGGAGATCATACAATTAATGCAAAATACAACTAGAATGCAACATTTCATTTCCTATGTACAGACAACAAATACAAACATAAAATATCCCATGTTCAAACATAGCTAGTATAATTAAATACTTATGTTGTACTTTATGTAATATTGCTGAATTCCTCAGTCAAGTACTTTCTCCTATCATGGAGTACATAAAACCACATTATGGGAGTGGTTCTAAGGCTTCAACTCCCTTTTCTGAAAGCAATCAGGCTTTAGCAAATAGTATCTATGCAAACAACATTCTCCTATTATGGAGATCATTACAAATAATGCAAAACACAAGTATGCATCTTTTATCCTTTAAACAATTTACTACCTAGGTGCAAACAGATGTACAGTTCATAGAACAACTCACTTTCTATACACAACAGAAGTATAGTTCATGAAGCAATTCCCTATCTATGCACAAATAGTAAACTCAAATTCCAAAAATATTTTAAGAATTACTATTGAAATTGATAGTAGAAGAATATCTCATGCTTGTATTTAGCTTTTCCTTAGATGATGATGACTTAGCCTACACTCACAGCAATTCCAACACTTCCAAACAATCGACAATTTTCTCACAGAATTCTACTTTCCTCACTCAGAAATAAACACTCAGATATGGATAATCAGATTGGTAATGGTTGCAGCTGATTAAATATATGAAGCTTTGGTAATTCAGTAATGAAGTATGGAAATAATGAATTGACTCAATTCTCAGAATAATGTCTTTAAGAAAAATATGGTAAATTGTCAATTAAAAGCTGAATGTTTGCTCTTCAAAAAGATATGTGTATGTGTAAAGAACGGACCAAATTTTTCGATTTTTGCCAAGTACACACAAATGCGAGGCACGATTGAGGGTTAGATAAATCAAACTAACAGTTACAATATAACTCTTTGCCAAGAATGCGCACTCAATCTATACAAGAGAGAGGTTGTCATATGGCAAGAGGATAGTCAATACAATAAATCAGAGCTGCAACTGAAAGTAACTCAACACCAAGTATGTACTGCCCAAACTAGAATGGAATGAAGTGACCATATGGTGGAGATTTAAAGAAATACAAATGCAACTTGAAATAAACTCCTTACCGAATGTGCTTTCAAACCAGTGGAATGGGGCTATAGGCAGAGATGTAGGAATATTACAATCACGGTTCAAGCGTAGATAAGTGACAAGCCAGCCTCTTCCACTTATTCAGTGGGCAATTACAAACATGATAAGCAAAACTGAGAGAATTGCTGACAGTACTACTGTTCAGCTTACAATGAGAAGAAGAATGCCTGCAAGATCAAGGATTTAAGCTCTACAAGTTGCTGCAATAGTAAAGATGTCATCCACTAGGTCAATAATGAATTCCTAACACCCGTCCTTCGCTAATATGCAATTTTCTCAAGTCTGATCTGATAGACCAGCAACATGAATTACAGAACCAACAATACATAAACTCAATGAAAAACTCACAACTCACTCATTTCTCACTCAAATTACATGAAAACTGATGCAAAATACTCTTAAAATGATGGCGCCTAGTTTAGTTATGAGAAAGGAGAGCTAAAAGTGGCTATTAATTAATGGCATGGATCCCAAAGCACTCCAGAAAGGGAGCCCTACAAGGAATGACGAATTTGCTTTATAAAATCATAAACTTCGTATTAAAATCTGCAAATATTCATGAAGGATCTCTTCCAACAGAGAAAACCAATGAGACAATACCCATAACAACTCTTTTTGTATTTTTTGGTTTATGAGTGAAA
>VDFB02256132.1:62705719-62831871 GCA_007258455.2 Sequoia sempervirens | reverse complement strand
CCTGATTGACATCCAATGTAAGCATTTGTTGTAGCTAACCACGACCTACCTAGAATAATGGGATATCCTCCTAATGTAGCTTTAGGGGAAAGGATCATGGAATATGTTGGGTACTCCCAAGAGTCTAGAGTAACAACAAGGTCTTCTACTATACCATCTGGTTTGACAATGCAACTGTCAACAAGTTGCATGACAGTAGGAGTAGGTCTCATGTTTGAAACATTCAGTTGATATAGGATATCCTTAGTCATCACATTGATTGCTGCTCCCAAGTCTATTAGAGCATTCTTTACTTGGATTTCATTTATAATGACTCCTACCACAGGACTACTTGGGTCAATGTATTTAGGAATAGTAACTTTCCCAAGTATGATATCTGCCAACTATCCCACCACATGAATGGTAGTGGGTCCTTCATTTTCCTCCCTGGATTCTTGAGACATGCTTCCTTGATTGCTTTGCTATATACAAGGAAATATTTTATGGCCTGGAACAAAGGTATCTTAATACATATGTGTTTCAACTGATCCAAAATATCAAAGGTCGTTTCTTCCTTCTCTTCTTTTTTCTTAACAACTTCTAACCTTTGAGGAAATTGTGGGTCTTAATCAAACTACTGAACTGGTTCAGGATTCTTGGGCACACTTGACTGAGCAGGGATATTAGATGGATTATGATGCTCCTCTTCTTCCACAAGAAGCTCTACAATAATAAGAGTGGAAGGTGATGACAAGGTGGTTCCTGAACGTAGATGAATATCACTCACACTCATAGCATGTGTAGGAAATTGATTAGGATCTATAGAGTAGACTGGTTGCTACTGTGGTTTCTTATTTGGGTTAGGTGTGGGTTGAGATGGTAACTGAGTAGGTCTAGGTGTGCTAGAATTTGAGAAAGTAGGAGGTGGCATTATGGTGGGCTGCTGAGTCTGTGAGGGTGGCTGCATGTAACTAGTTGTATGGTTTGGCCATTGTTGTCCTCCCCTCCATTGGGATGTCTGCTACCAGTTTCCTGGAGGTTGCTGCCAATTCCCATGGAATTGTTGTCATTGAGGTGGAGAGTTTTGGTAATTGGGCCAAGTATTTGGAGGGTTGTTCCAAGGCTAAGGTGGATAGCCTCCAAATTTGGATGGGTATGGGGGTTTCCATTGATTACTAGATGCATAAGAATTGAAATAAAGTCCACTAAAAGATAATGGATCTGGTGGCATACCTTGTCTTGGAGCCCATGGTCTTCTTTGTGCAATGTAGAAAACCTAATCATCATCAACCTGGACTGGCCTGAATTTTGGTGGAATCTGCTTGTTGTCAATGTTGGCTACCATTTTGCATCTATAGTCCTTCTTTTTCCTGCAATGAGGACAATATTTTTCCAACATTGCTTTTGCCTCCTCTTGTTTCTTCTTTGCTTGAAGAGTATCTAGTTGAGTAGCCATATTGTTTATTATATCTTGCTTGAAATCTACCAGCAAATGAGTGATTTCCATCCTTGAAACTCCATTAGTGGAGGATTTACCCACAGAGGATTGATAACCTCTTCCTTTTTTTAGAGCTACCGTAGAGTAGTTCTGACATATCTTCTTAATATCATCCCAGGGAATTTGGGTGATATCTCCTCCTCCTATCAAGTCTAGAGCATCAATGTAGTTTTCATTGATCCCTCTAAGGAAGAGAAACTTTTGAGACTCTTCATTGAATGCATGATGTGGAGATTTCTCCAGGAAAAATAGGAACCTTGAAATATAGTCTTCCAAAATTTCATCTTCCTTCTACTGCATCTTGAAGATATCATTTCCTCTCATATCACCGCCCCTACATTATTCTTTATACTTCTCAAGAAAATTTGTTTTCATATCATCCCAAGTCTCTACAGTATTCCTACCTAAGCTCATAAACCATATTAGTGCAACTTCTTTCAAGGTAGTAGGAAACAACTTAAGAATATGGGCATCAATAGTGTAGTCATAGCTTCTGCATATGATATCAAACTCAAAAAAGAAAGTGTTAGGGTCTTCTATGACAAGCCCATAGAACTTAGGAAGAACTAAAGTAGGGATGTTCTTGATATTATCAACTTCATTTTGGTGGGTGATGGGAAATGGAAAAGATGGTTGGTTAGGTATATTTGGATTTTGACCAACAATATTTGCTTGATGGAGTGCCAAAGCAAATGGATTCTCAATCAGGTTTTGGGTAGCTTGCTCTTCAAATAAAGTTTTAGAACTGGTCAAATTGGGAAATGCATCAGCAAAAGGATTTCCCCCCTCTTCTTCTTCGTCTCTTGGTAGATTTTGAAACCCAACTAGCTGGTTATTAGGATAGGGGTCATTAGAAAGGAATCTCCCATGAGCATCTCTTCTCCCGCCTTTATGCATGCGGTATTAACTTAGTATCAACCAGCTCACACAAAGAATTGGTGAAAGAATAGAAGATCATTACTTTTCTCAAATGAAGGGTATGCTAAGAAAAAACTTTAGAGATACTAAAATAGGAAAGAAATTGAAAATGAATCCAAAGAACTTCCAAGTTTGACACCATCACCAACAACAACACCAAAAATATTGGCCTCCTCTAATGGTTCAATAACTAATCCCTTAAAGTTGTAACTTAGAGATTAGATATATGCACTAAGTAGTTATCTTACTCATCATCAAGTTTCATTCCATTGTCAACCCAGGGACGTGAACTTGAAATGGGTTAGCACTGTATGTGCACTAGGACTCAACTTTAGTCATCCTTATCCTACAACTAGAAAGGAAACAGTACTAAAAACAAAATACTGAAAAGGAATTAATATAAGTTTTGAGCATGAATCAACAACCAAATAGAGCATCAATCAACTAAACTGAAATGGATAACAATTATATAAATCTCAGCAAATAGATAGGAAACTACTCTGTCTGCCTTGGCAGTAGGAACAGTCACTGAACAAAGTTCCAATAGCTGTAGGAACAACCAACTGCTAAGACTACAACTAATTACTAAACCAAAAAGTAACTAAATTGAATGGATGGAATTCTCACCAAGTGCCCCCCCTTGAATGAGTCTTCTCTAAGCCAACTCAGATGCAACAAAACAAAATATCATCTTATGAATTGAAAACATGATTACAACATATCAATAATATGACTATATTACTTGAAACTAGAAATGCAAGTAAAATCTCATAACATCCAACGTTGTGAAAAGGGGCATCTGAACATTATTTATAGGAGAAAAGCTTCGAACTAATTCCTATCTAACTAGGCAGTTGACTCCAACAAAATAGGAGGATGCCATTTATTAAAAGCATGGAAAAAGGAAAAGAAAGTTATGCATGCACTAGATTTAGTCAAAGTAGACTTTCCTTAATGAGGATCCAACACAACAACACCTCCTAGATTTTCTCAACTAACAAACATGGTCATTTAAAGGTAAGTTACAACTTCCACATGAGCTAGGAGTTTCCCTCCATTGACCTCTTAAATGATCATCTTTTTGGACTTCTTTAGCAACTAGCCAATTGGCATGAACTTCTTCCACTTTGCAAGCTTCATTTATATCTGCATCTTAATGTGAATCTACATAATGACATTAGCACACACAAAATGATTGCATATCCATAATTACCTTAAAGTAACATTCATTCAATCACATGTAAGATTAACATAAATATGTCACATAGCAGGTTAATATTATTAAAATTCACAAGGATAAGTTCATGCCCAAGGTTCATAAACTTAGGGAAATAACATGGAGAATGTCAATAACTAGGTGCTAAAGTCTATAGTAATAACAAAAAATATATGATAAACCTTTATCAAAATTGAGCCATTATTTGGACTCATCAATCCCCTCTTGGTCTTGTCTCATTATCTTCCCCTAATTCACCCTATGTTCCTTTATTCCCTCCTAATCCCATTCCATTAACCTCTAATAGTTCATGCTATATTTTGTTATCCCATCCTATCCTATCCCATCCCTTTAATCTATTCCAGTCCATCCTATGTTCCATTAACCCCTTCTATTCCAATCCCATTACCCTCTCTTATTTCACTATATGTTCCATTATCCCCTCTTGGTATTGTCCTATTATCTTCCTCTGATTCACCCTATGTTCCTTTATTCCCTACTAATCCCATCCCATTAACCTCTAATAGTTCACCCTACGTTCTATGATCCGCTCTTGGAACATCCCAGTAATCTCTACTAGTCCCTTTTATGTTCCATTATCGCATTCGACTCCCATCCCATTGTACCCTCTATTATTTCACCATATGTTCCATTATCCCCTCTTGGTCTTGTCTCTTTATCCCTTATATGCTATAGCACCTCCATCCAATTTTTATCCTATACACATGTACTGTTACAAGAAATTTTTCCTTCCACTCATTATTGACCAAAGTTGTCTTCTCCATTACTGTTGCACACCTCAACAACCAACTTCACGTGCTATAGTAAAACCCTAGACATGTCCTAATTCATCGTATATTCCATTATCCCTTTGAAATATTCTAGTAACATAGTAATTCTCACTTCATTGTGGCATTATCACTATGTTGACAACATTCCCTCATTAACATTACTTCATCAACATATGCAATTTGAATCTCAATGAGCACTTAACTTGGGCATTTGCAAGAGTTTGGACTGTCCTAGTGGACTTAGTACTTTCACCATTCTGTGATATATAAGCACTATACTGTACTCTCAACTGAGGCCAACCATTTACTCTTTCATGCAAGGTCACTACCACCAATAGGGATTGTACTATTGCATAGACTGACATCACTTCCCAAAGTTTTCTTAACAATGTGTTTCAATTTCTTTCAACTATCCTTGACCTTTACCTTGTATTGAATTTGGTTATCAATATCACCATTCTTGACTAGCTTCCTTCAAAAGTTGTTGCACTCATGATGCATGAATTTCTTGCATTTTTATCTATGAAATTTTTTCACTTTTACATTTTTAATTCCTGCTCATTTATGATAGTCATATTGTTGCTCTTTCCATTTTCATTTGCTGCTCATTTATGACAGTTATAAAGGGACTACCTGAACTTCTTTATATGACTGTTAGATATGTTGTTTCATTTTTAGTTGTTGACATAAAACAACCCTATCGGTGTTGGTGGCATGATGGACCATGGAGTTGTTGCAGCAATAGCTAGTTCTGATCCTTTGAGAGAGGTATGCAACAAATTAGTCGATTTGACATTATATTTTCTCTTTTATGGTCTATTATTGAAAATTTTCATGATACTTGTACATGTAGATTAATTTCTATCCTGATGGTTGCTATAAGTGGGTGTCACTCCAAATCGTGGATGTGGTAATGTTGAAAATGTGCATGATGACTATTTGTATGTGGTTATATGTCATTCCCTAATTCAATTTCTATGTATTAACATCTATACTTTTTATTGTATCAGCTGCAGCTCCAGAGGAGTCTAGAGAGGAGGTCTAGTGAGCATGTTCGAAAGACAAGAAAACCAACAGGCACTCCATTCGGCCAAATTTTGAAGGCAACACAAGATATTTTTCCTTCCCTTAGAGGGAAATGACTATGTATTAGGGTTGTTTGTTGTATGTCCATGTGGCATTTTGGAACATATGTTTTGTACTATCGATATATATGTGACATTTTATGTCCATATGGCTCTTTTGTAGTCAGCTTGTATGGATTTTTTGGATATATTGTATATACTTTTCTCAATATATATCATTGTATAGCCTTACGACATTTTGATTAAAGAAAATATTTTTTGCTAATGCCATTCTTGAATGATGTTACCATGTGTATTGTGTAAATTGTATGCTTGAATGTTGTAGGCATGGGTTTTGTTTCCATCTAATGCTTAAATAATTACTGTCGATTGCTCAATAAGCTCCATCTAATGCGTATTGTGTAAATTAGCTCCATTCTTGGTGGTTTGTATCCTTTGCAATGCTTCAATTACTTATGCTTCACTTATTCACATGTGTGCTTCACTTATTCATGTGTATACTTCACGTATATTGTGTGTATTCACGTGTATGCTTCATGCTTCCAATGTTTAATTCATGTGTTCATGTGTATTCTTCATGATTCATGTGTATACTTCATGTATTTGTGTGTATGCTTCATGCTTCTTGAGTTCTATTATTGTCTAGTGGCAAGGATTTTAACACCAAAAGGTTTCAAATGATCTGTAAGAGCTCCTTCCCATAAAAAATGTCATAGAAGAATGTATTGCTTTCAATTCATGGTTGAGGTTGGCATCCAACAACTAATGGTTTTGCTTCTAAAGCTTAGCAATCATTGCATTTTCATCTATAGAACAAGTGGATGTTTTAAACCTCATGGGCATATATATATATATATACCTCTATGAACTTGTATGAATGTGCATCAAAACACATGATAGTTGTTGATCCAACCAACAAAATTTATTTGCATCTACTAATATCACAACAATTGACATCTCATTAAATGAAATCAATACATAAGTCTGTTTTAATGACATTATGAAGATATTAGATGTGTATGAACAACAATATAAGTTTGATTTCTGGATGCATCACCCATGTGTAGTTATCACATTTCTCCCATATTCATCATTTAAATAAGTTAAAAAACCTCATTACATTTTATATGTGTGATTGTGAAATAACATGACAAATCATTGGGAAACATAGTCCTACAACTGCCACCACATCATTTTTTATAACTCTAGAGCACGAAAAACCATACGTCATGGATATTGAATATTCGGATCCAATGTTTCACTAGTAGGCTGAGTTTTGCATCTCAACAAGGGTGCACTATTTGATGACAACAACTACAATTCATACTCTTAAGGGATTCAACCAGTTGAACGAAAATCAGAGCGATCAACATGTTTGGGTGCAAAAGAGGACATGCCTAGCGTAAAAATACCCATTTGGATGCGTTTGAATAGTTCATTTGGTCACATGAGTTGCAAAACGAAAGTTGTACCATTTTGCAACTTTACACTACTTGCATTTGACAACTTTTTCCCAAAGTGAAAAGCCGCCACCACGAGAAAATGCCTTCGAGATAGCAAAAAATGAGAGGTTAATATAGAGGGGCCCAATGCAAGCCCATAGGTGCAGACGAGAAGTTTCTAAGCATCACGATATTCGAGTAACAACTCATCAAAGATTGTAGGAATTTTACACTTTGGACTCTTAAGGGATTCTACCGGTTGAACATAGCTAGGAGAAATTCAGTGTGTTTGGGTGTGAAAGAGGACCATGCCTAGCGTAAAAGTACCCACCAAGATGTGTCAGAATAGTTCATTTGGTCAGACAAGTTGCAAAATGAAAGTTGCGCCACTTTGCAACTTTACACTACTTGCATTTGACAACTTTTTCTCCAAGTGAAAAGTCACCACCATGGGAAAACGCCTCCGAGATAGAGAAAATCGAGAGATTTTATTGTAGAGAGTCCCAATGCGATCCCATAGGCACAGATAATAAATTTCTAAGCATCATGGTATCTGAGTAACATCCCATCAAAGATTGCAACCATTTTGCACTTTGGAGTCTTAAGGGATTCTACCGGTTGAACATAGCTCAGAGCGATTTGATGTGTTTGGGTGCGAAGGAGGACCATGCCTAGTGTAAACATACCCACTCAGACGCGTTGAAACAGTTCGTTTGGTCACATGAGTTGCAGAAAAAAAGTTGCACCACTTTGCAACTTTACACTACTTGCATTTGACAACTTTTTCCCCAAGTGAAAAGTCGCCACCACGGGAAAAAACCTCCAAGTTAGTAAAAACCAAGAGAGGCTATTGTAGAGGGGCCCAATGTGATTCCATAGGCTCAGACGAGAAGTTTCTGAGCATCACGGTATCTGAGTAAAAACCCATCAACGATTGCACCCATTTTGCACTTTGGACTATTAAGGGATTATGTTGGTTGAACATAGCTTGAAGCGATTTGGCATGTTTGGGTGTGAAAGAGGACCATGCCTAGTGTAAATGTACCCACCCAGACGCGTTGGAATAGTTTGTTTGGTTACACGAGTTGCCAAATGAAAGTTGCACCACTTTGCAACTTTACACTACTTGCATTTGATAATTTTTTCCCCAAGTGAAAAGTTGCCACCATGGGAAAACGCCTTGAAGATAACAAAAACAAAGAGAGGTTATTATAGAGGGGCCCAACATTATTTCATAGGTGTAAATGAGAAGTTTCTAAGCATCATGATATCCGAGTAACAACTGGTTGAAGATTGCGTCCATTTTGCACTTTGGACTCAAGGGATTTATCCAGTTGAACGTAGCTAGAGTGATTCAACGTGTTTGGGTGTGAAAGAGGACCATTCCTAGTGTAAATGTACCTAGCCAAACACGTTGGAATAGTTTGTTTGGTCACACGAGTTATAGAACAAAATTTGCACCACTTTGTAACTTTACACCACTTGTATTTGAAATTTTTTTCTCCATGGTAGAGGGGTTTAGATGAGAAGTTTCTAAGCATCACGGTGTTTGAGTAACAACTTTGTCGAAGATTGCAGCCATTTTTCACTTTGGACTCATAAGGGATTCTTCAGTTGAACATAGCTTAGAACAATTCAACGTGTTTGGGTGAAAAAAACCATGCTTAGCATAAATGTACCCACCTGGATGCATTGGAATAGTTTGTTTGGTCACATGAGTCGTAGAACAAAGTTGCACACTTTGCAACTTTACACTACTTAGATTTGATAAGTTTTTCCCTAAGTGAAAAGTCGCCTCCACAGGAAAAAACCTCTGAGATAGTGAAAACCGAGAGAGGTTATTGTAGAGGGGCCCAACGTGATCCTATAGGCATAGACGAGAAGTTTCTAAGCATCACGGTATCTGAGTAACAGTCTGTCAAAGATTGCAACCATTTCTCACTTTGGACTCATAAGGGATTACGTTGGTTGAATGTAACTCAGAGCGATTCAACATGTTTGGGTGCAAAAGAGGAAAATTCCTAGCATAAACATACCCACCCAAACATGTTGGAATAGTTCATTTGGTCACACAAGTTGCAGAAACAAAGTTGGCAGTTCATTTGGTCTACATTGTTGTTTGACAACTTACTTTACACAAGTGAAATGTCACCATTTCTCACAATGTTGAACTTTACACTACTTGCATTTGAAATCCAAGTGAAAAGTCACCACACCTGAGATAGAGGAGAAGGTTATTGTCTAAGCTTATGTCGGAGTCATGTTGGGTGTGAAAGAGAATCATGCATAGTGTAAACCTACCCACTTGGATGTGTTGGAACAATTCGTTTGGTCACATGAGTTGCAAAATAAAAGTTGCACCACTTTGCAACTTTACACTACTTGCATTTGACAACTTTTTTTCCAAGTGAAAAGTCACCACTATGAGAAAATGCCTATGAGATAGCAAAAAACAAGAGAGGTTATTGTAGAGGGTCCAACATGATCCCATAGGCTTAGATGAAAAGTTTCTAAGTGTCATGGTATCTGAGTAACAACTCGTCAAAAACTGCAGCCATTTTGCACTTTGGACTCAAGGGATTCTGCTAGTTGAACATAGCTCAGAGTGATTTGGTGTGTTTGCATGTGAAAGAGGACTATGCCTAGTGTAAATGTATCCACCCAGATGTGTTGGAATAGTTGTTTGGTCACACGAGTTGCAGAATGAAAGTTGCACCACTTTGCAACTTTACACTACTTGCATTTGACAACTTTTTCCCCAAGTGAAAAGTCGCCACCATAGGAAAACATCTCCGAGATAGCGAAAACTAAGAGAGGTTATTGTAGAGGGGTCCAAAAAAATCTCATAGGCTTAGATGAGAAGTTTCTAAGTGTCACAGTATCTTAGTAACAACCTATCAAATATTGTAGCCATTTTGCATGTTGGACTCATAAGGGATTCTATTGGTTGAACGTAGCTCAGAGTGATTCTGCGTGTTTGGGTGCGAAAGAGGACTATTCCTAACATAAACGTACCTAGCTGAATGCATTGGAATATTTTTTTTGGTCACATGAGTTGCAAAATGAAAGTTGCACCACTTTGCAACTTTACACTACTTGCATTTGACAACTTTTTCTCCAAGTGAAAAGTCACCACCATGGGAAAATGCCTCTATGATAGCGAAAATTGAGAGAGGTTATTGTAGAGGGGTCCAACATGATCTCATAGGCTTAGACGAGAATTTTCTAAGCATCACAGTGTCTTAGTAACAACCCATCGAAGATTCGAGTCATTTTGCACTTTGGACTCACAAGAAATTTTGCTGGTTGAACATAGCTTAGAGCGAAAACCAATGCCTCACCTAAATAAGCTAAAAGCTACTGAAAAACTATTTATTACCACACATGTAAATCTTTGGAAAATTTGGAAATCTCCTTGCTTCAAATGAAGTGTCTTGGAAACATTCACTTGGAAGTCCATTGCATTGACCTTTTGACTCTAATTGCAAAAACACACACTTTTTATGACTCTACCACTTTTCCATCACTTAAGTTTGTTGTTTCAACTTCACTTTAACAAACACATTTCCATGGAGAGCAATAAACAACAATAAATAGACAACCACCATAAGTTAACTTTTCCATCACTTAAGTTTTGATGTTTGAAGTTTGTTGTTTCAACTTCACTTTTAATGACAATAAATAAACAACAACCATAAAGTATGCAAAAGATCATCAAATAATATACAGAGGAAAAGGAAATACTCAGAGAACAACCATAAAGTATTTAAGTCAAAGGTATTTTTTTATGACAAAAGCATTGAAAAGGTGTTTTAATTATTTCATGGGGCTTATTTTCATGATATTCACATGCACGAGTGAAAAAGGATTAAGTTTCATCTTTGATTTTTGAGTTTGGATCAGTAATAGTTCATCATTTATGCATTGTGTCAATAAACCATAATGCTGATTTGTGCCTTGGAATGTTGTATCATGGAAGTCTGAATCCAAAAAGGGTTGAGAATCATCATGATATGTTTTTAATAACTCAAGACAACCCAAGGTATGTGCTCATGTTGTTCCATCCTTTGTTTGTGCTATTGTCCATGTGACTATGTTGCCAAAGTTGACAAGAGCACCAAATGCCAAGTGTCTATTTGGAGAGATTGGTTGGTTGAAGAATGTTTGGGAGTTGTCAAAGGTGTTGGAGGGTATTGAAACATTGATTCCCCCACTATTCATGCTGTTCTACCCTTGTTGGTGTGTGTTTCCTTCCTTGGATGCCCACTAGGCTAGGTTGTCAATGGTGGAAAGATGTACTGAGATGTCTTGTGCATTGCTTTTCAATGAAGCCCTTGAAGGGTGATTGAGATTATGTAAAGAGATAGATCATGATGATAGTGACTCTAAAACTCATCCAAGATTAGAGTAGATTTTGGAAAGCCAAACACAAAAAACCTGAGAGTAGATAAGCTTGACAATGATGGATTCCCTTTTATTGGTTTAGACTTATATATAGTGGGGACATATTAATTGGAAAGGTAAGTTCACAACCTTCTGATGCAAACTTTAGTCTTGAGTTGAAGCATACTAAACGAGGAAGGGTTGATCAAGTTTTAATGTCAAATAATGATGATGGAAGGAATTTTAGGGTTTATAAAAGAGCAAGAAAATATGCCTTTGTACAATAGAAGACATTGTTTCAGATTTTTTCATAAATCCACATGCTTTTCCTTCAAGAAAACTTTAAATGTAAACCATAAACCATTACAACTAACTTTAAATGTAATATACACATTTAATTGAGGCATATATTAAGGAATACACACATTTGCATGTATTAATTTCTCATAAT
The DNA here is from genome assembly GCA_007258455.2 of Sequoia sempervirens. Taxonomy (NCBI): domain Eukaryota; kingdom Viridiplantae; phylum Streptophyta; class Pinopsida; order Cupressales; family Cupressaceae; genus Sequoia; species Sequoia sempervirens. Next base: position 62,820,108 of record VDFB02256132.1, on the reverse strand, counting down.
TTTTGTATATCAAAAAATGCATTAAATCAATAACAAATATTACAATAGTGATGGAATAACATCATGAAAATCCTCCCATTTCTCAATACTTGTAGCAATACATGCAGGGAAATAATCCTCCCACTTGCAACTCAGATCATGAAATATATTGTACAAGAAGAAACAAAAGGAGCTACTGCCTAGTTTGTTTTCTCCAATCCACCTCAGGTGGCCCAATTATTTGCATTCCAAAATGCTTCAAAACATGTACATCCCCTACTCCCTTGGAAACACATGGGTAGTAGCCTCGCCATGGTTGTGTAATCTCATTGGAATTTGGTCCAAAAAAAACTTGTAAAATCCTAACAATTTTAGACATGGACTCACATAAAAATTATTAAAAGACCAATAATTGAATAATGTCAGACATACACCTTCTGACTAGATCTATTATCACCTTCATGCATGCTATAAGTAGATCGATTGAAGGTCCTACAATGGTGGTGTGGCCCATCTTTTGCTACTTTCTCATCCCTCGATGATCCTACGTATAAATTTCAAATATATATAAACATAACTAACATAAAACATGTAGCATATAAGAATCCAAGAAATCTATGAAATGGAAAGGAAAGAGAAGATTGAAAACCAGAAAATGAACCAGCAACCAATGTTTTTTTTCTTAAGTTGATAATCTTTAATGAAACCTTTCCCTTTTTTCCCCTTCACTAGTCTTACATATCTCTTCACTAAAGCAAACATATAATTAATAAGTGGGTTAAAAGACAGTCACAAATGCATCAATGATAGTCTTAAATGCTTATGACATCAAACACCAATAGAGAATACCAACTTAAAGGTAGTCAATAGAGAGCAACATATAATTATCATTTTACAAATTAACAATAATGCAATTTTGCAAACCCTTCTACAAACCCATAAATTTTGATGTGTCTGGTGAAAATATATGAAAATTGGTACTAATTTTTTGTAGGTCTATATGCATGTGCTGACAAAAGGAGGGTTGCTAAATCATCATTTTGTGTGAGTTATTGAGGAAAATTTGTTTCTTTTTGCAACTATACTGTGTAAAACCTAGTACTTTGAGGGATTTGTACAAAATTGCTTCTTGTAAGTGTTGACCAATGTTAAGAAGGGTTTGAGGGGAGTATTTGGAGTGTGGAAAAGTGCTTAGGAGCAAAGAAGTTTCAAACCCAGGATATAAGTTGCTGGCACCTTTGGAAACTAGAGAACTTTGTGCTTATTGTTGTCAAAACCACATTGTGATTGTCCACCAAGCCATGAAGAACACAAATTCAAAGAAGTGTTTGCAATGCTATATCTTGGAATTATTCACTATTTCTTTGGCAATGAGGTAACTTAGAAAGACAAAAAGCATTTTCAATTGCACCAAATTTTCCCTTTTTTTATTTCTTAAAAAGGTAAATGGTATGAATGAATGAAAACAACTATGTCAAGTCACTTGACTTTATCTAAGCACATGATGAAGGTGAAATTTTTATGGCACAAAAAAATTAATGGAAACTTGCATTAACATTGATGAAAGCTCTTAGGTTTTCCAAATTAGTTGAAAATAAAAGTTTTCCCACAACCATCACTAATAATGAATTTGAATCTATTATGTCATGTTTTCCATTTTTTTATCTTCAAGCTCCTAAAAATTAAACTTTTACATGCAGGATCCATCTAATTAAATGTTGAATTCTATGTGTAACAATGAAGATTAATAAAATAATCAAATGAATGGTCTATAAATTGTCAAAAGAAAACAAAAAAACTCAATATAAACATCTGCCTAAAATGAAATAGAGTGAATTCCACTAGCCATGTCGGAAATATACTACTATAAGCAATGCAAATAGAATTCATAAGAAAATTTGTGTTAAGTTGATGTCATTTATATAAGTTTAAACATGAATTCATCTAAATTATGTCATGTTTTTCATTTTTTTCTTCAAACTCATAAAAACTGAACTTTTTTATGCAATTCCCATCTAATTCAATATTGAATTCTATGCCCAATTGTTATGATTAATAAAATCATGAAAGGAATTTAGTTTATATTGTCAAAAACAAACAAATATACTAAATAAAAACATTTCAATATTACCAAAATGAATATATTACCTGAGATAATGTAAAATGATGTAGAAACTTCAAAATGTCATCTACGTTGTCTAGCATGCAAATTAGTGGTAAAAAGGTGATGTATCAAACATAGATTGGTACAACAGGGAGTGAACTACATAAAAAAGGAATTTTTGAGTCAGATAAAGTGTTGAACCATACAAATACTGAAGCATGTGGGCCTTAATCACGGGGTCGACCCCTATTTTATCATTTTAACATAAAAATACATTTGGCGATCGCCAAATTTGGAGAGTGCCAAATGTGTTTCTTTGAAATATTTTTCAAATATAGAGAGGAACAAAGTGAGACTTGAGATAGAGGGGATATGAGTGAGAGAGATTAGTCTAGGTAGTGTGGTAGGGAATGAGACCTAAGAGAGATAGAGAGAATTGAGAGGGATAGAGAGTTATCCAGTTGGGGTGGTGGGGAAGACCTGGCAACAAGAGAGGGGTTGGGAGGGATGGGACCTAAGAGATACAAAAATACCAAAGGGGGGAGAGAGAGAGTGTGGGAGAGAGGGTTGGAGTGAAATAGATTTGTCTAGGTAGGGTGGGAGGTACGTGAGACTTGACAGAGAGGGGATGTGAGAGAGGGGATTGGAGTGAGACAGATTAGTATAGGTAGTGTGGAGGGAGACATGAGAGAGAGAGACTTGAGAGGGAGAGAGATTTATTTAGTTAGGGTGGGGGGGAAGACTTGAGAGAGGGAGTGGGAGATAGAGGGATGGGAGACCTAAACCCTAAACCCTAAACCCTTAAAACCAAACCCTTAAACCCTTTACCCTCAACCCAATACTCTCTACCCTCTACCCTCTACCCTAATCCCTCAATCTTATACCCTCAACCCTTCAACCCAACTAAAATCTCCACCATAATCACTCAACCCTATACCCTCAATGATCAACCCTAAACCCTAAACCCTCAACCCTTAAACACTCTACCCTCTACCCTCAACCCTTAAACCCTTTTAAACCCAACTAAAATATCTACCCTAATCCTTCAACCCTCAACCCTTAATCCCTCAACCCTTAAACCCTAAACCCTCTACCCTCTACCCTCAACCCTCAACCCTTAGATCCTAAACCCCAAACCATAAACCCTCTACCTCTACCCTTAACCCTTAAACCCTAAACCATTAAACCCTCTACTCTCTACCCTTAACCCTTAAACACTAAACTATTAAACCATCTACCCTCTACCCTTAACCCTCTACCCTCTACCCTCAACCATAAACCCTCAACCCTCTCTCTCTCTCAACCCTACACCTCTACCCTTAAACTATAAATCGTAAACCTTAAGCCCTAAACCCTAAACCCTAAACCATATACCCTTAACCCTTAAACCCTAAACTCTTAAAGCTGTCTACCCTCTGCCCTTAACCATCTACCCTCAGCCTAAACCCTTAACTCTCTCTACCCTCTGCCTAAACCTAAACCTAAACCCTCTACCCTTAAACTGTAAACCCTAAACCCTAAACCCTCTACCCTTAACCCTTAAACTATCTACCCTCTACCCTCAACCCTAAAATCTTAACCCTCTACCCTCAACCATCTCTCTCCCTCTCTCTCTCAAGTCTCTCCCTCATAGCTCCTCTCTCTCTCTTAGGCCTGTCTCTCTCCCCTCTACCCTTAACCCTTAACCCTCTCTCTCCCTCTCTTGAGTCTCTCCCTCCTACCCCCTCTCCATCTCTAAGGTATCTCTCTCTCTCTACCCTCAAACCTCTACCCTCTACCCTCAAACCTCAACCCTTAAACCCTTAAACCCTCAACCCTCAACCCTCAACCCTCTACCCTTAACCCTTAAACCCTCTACCCTTAAATCGTAAATTGTAAACCGTAAATCATAAACCCTCTACCCTTAACCCTTAAACCCTAAACCATTAAACCACCTACCCTCTACCTTTAACCCTCTACCCTCTAACCTCAACCCTAAACCCTAAACCCTCTCTCTCTCTCTCAACCTTACACACTCTAACCTCTCTCTTTCTCCCCTCTCTCTCTCAAGGTCTATCTCTCTCCCCCACTCCTCCCTCTATCTCTCTCCCTCTACCCTTAACCCTCTACCCTCTACCATTAACCATAAAACCATCTACCCTCTACTCTTAACCATTAAAGCCCTAAACCCTTAAACCCTCTACCCTCTACCTTTAACCCTTAAACCATAAGCCCTTAAACCATCTACCCTCTGCTCTTAACCTCTACTCTCTACCCTCAATCCAACCCTCAGCAACCCTCTCTCTCTCAACCTTGGATCCTCTACCCTCTACACTAAACCCTCAACCCTACACCTTCTACCCTCTACCCTAAAACCTCAACCCTCTACCCTCAACCCTATACCCTAAACCCTTAAACCCAACTAAAATCTCTACCCTAATCCCTCAACCCTTAAACCCTCAACCGTCTAAACTCTACTCTCAACCCTCAACCCTTAAACCCTAAACCATAAAACCTAAAACCTAAACCCTCTACCCTAACCCCTTAAACCCTCTACCCTCTACCCATAACCCTCAACCCTCTAACCTCCACCCTTGATCCTAAACCCTCAACCCTATCTCTCTCTCACTCCCTCTATCTCTCTCTTAAGTCTCTCCCTCCTATCCTATCTCCCACTCTCAGGTCTCTCTCTCTCTCTCTCTTACTCACTCCATCTATTTATCTCCCCTCTACCCTTAATTCTCTACCCTCTATGCTTAACCGTTAAACCCTCTACCCTCTACCCTAAACCCTCTCCCTCTCTCTCTCTCTACCATAAACCATCAACCCTATAGGTCCTCAACCCTATGCCCTCAATTATCAACCCTCTACCCTAAACATTGGATCCTTAACCCTCATCTATCTCTATCCCTCCCTCCTCTTCTCTCCTTCTCTCTATCTTACTTCTCCCTCCATCTCTACCTCCATCAATTCCTCCCTCTCTACCCTAATCCTTCAACCCTATACCCTCAACCCTTAAACACTTAAAAACTCAACCCTAAATGCTAAACCCTCAATCCTAAACCCTTAAACCCTAAACCATTAAACCCTCTACCCTCAACCCAATGCCCTCTACCCTCAAACATAATCCTTCAACCCTATAACACTCAACACTCAACCCTAAACCCTAAACCCTTTTTCTCTCTCAATCCCTCTATCTCTCTCTCACTCCCTCTCACTCTCTTTCAAGTCTCTCCCTCCTACCTAAGAGAGGGGGGAGAGAGAGAGAGGGAGTGGGAGAGAGAGGAGTGGGGGAGATTGGGATGGGAGAGAGATAGAGGGAGTGAGAGAGAGAGGGAGTGGGAGAGAGATAGAGGGATTTAGTGAGAGAGATTTGAAGAGAGAAGGGAGGAGGGAGTGGGAGGAGAATACCTAAGAGGGAGAGGAGGGGGGAGAGAGAGAGATGAGATAGAGATGAAAGAATATAAAGAATGAGGAGAGGGGGGTGGGAGGGATAGACCCTAAGAGTAGGAGGGAGATGGGAGATAGAGGAATGGAGAAAGATCACAGTGAGAGAGACTTGAGAGAGGGAGAGGAGTTCTTGAATAGAGGGATGGGAGAGATGGAGGGAGTGAGAGAGAGATAGAGGGTATAGAGATAGAGAGAGGGGGTGGGGAGATACCAGAGAGAGAGAGGAGAGGGTGGGAGGAGATACTTGAGAGAGATAGAGGGAGTGAGTGAAGAGGACCTAGGAGAGAGAGGGAGAGGTGGTGGGAGGGAGATACTTGAGAGAGAGGGAGAGAGAGGAGAGAGGGAGGGAGTGGGAGAGGATAGAGGTAGTGAAAGAGAGGAGGGGGTAGGAGGAGACATGATAAAGAGAGAGAAGGTTGGGGGGGTAGGAGGAGATATGAGAGAGAGATGGAGAGAGAGGGTGGGAGGAGAGACCTGAAATGGAGATAGTGACAGTGGGAGAGAGAGAGAGAGTAGAGAGAGAGAGAGAGAGAGAGAGAGAGAGAGAGAGAGAGATAACAACCTAAGAGAGGGAGATGGAGTGAGAGACAAAAAGACTAGAGGGGGAGAGAGAGAGGGAGTGTGAGAAAGGGGGTTGGAGTGAGATAGATTTATCTAGGTAGGGTGGGAGGGAATGGGACCTAAGATATGGGATTAGAGTGAGAGAGAGTAGTCTAGGTTGCATGGGAGGGAGTGAGACTTGAGAGAGAGAGAATTCAGAGGGATAGAGAGTTATCCAGTTAGGGTAAGGAGGCAAAGAGTGTATGAAAGGTAAAACCTCAACTATCCATCTATGATCATAAATTGCACACTCTTAGCATTATCAAAGTGGTCGATCAAAGAGAGGGGAAAGTTATATTTTTTTTCAAAGAATTTCATTTAGCGAGCGCCAAATCTGGTGCTCACCAAATGACACATCACATTTGGCGCACACCAATTTTGGTGCTCGCCAAATGTGATGTGCCATTTGGCAAGCGCCAAATTTGGCACTTGCTAAATGACCTGCTTTGGACGAGTGAATTGACAGGATTTTCTAAATTTCCTCATATTTTTGTCTATGCTCACCATCATGTTTGCACGTATTTCAATACAAGTTTATAAAAATACCATGATGGAATTAACCTCTCTTATCTATATAAATATACAATTCTTTTTTCATTTTGATTAAGGTTTTGATCCATAACTTCTATTGTAAATACCTCCGCTTTTGGTCAAAAACAACCATGTGCTAGTTTTAGAATATATTTTTACTTATTCATCGAAACATGAAACAAATTACATTTTTTAAAATTCGACCCCATTCTACACATGATGAAAAAAATTCAATTTTTAATTAGTTTTAAAAAAAATTAGGGGGGAGCACGCTCAAATTTTAGCTTTTAAGGATGTGTCCACTTTCAAAATTCATAAAATATTATATATTCATTAAAAAAATTATCCGAAAGAATGAGGATAAACTAAATGGTGTTAGTTAATTTGTCACAATTTGGATTTTTGAAATTCTAAAAAAAAGTTAATCAAAAAGGGGGGAGCCCTCAAGCGCTATGTTGTTATTTTTTATAAAAACAAGACATGTTTTAGGCCCCCCCTTTTTGAGACCCTTAATCTTTATTAATTTCAAAAATAATTAGTATCTTAGAAACTAGACTTGAAGCACTTCAACTCTTGTTCTTGCTACATCTTGACATTTTGAGTGTAACTATCTTCATTTTCTCGTGCAAATTAGATTTTGCTGATTTTAGGAAAAAAGTGGCATCTTAAGAGCCAAAATTGTGTCACAGATCCATGCACTTACCTAGGTGTGGATGCATCATATTGAAAAGTGTCACCTTTAGTATCAATTTGATATGATAAAATATCTTCTTAGGAAGAGATTGGGAGGCCTCTTGGTTCTCCATAACCTTGAGCTAATCTTGCCGCATGTATGGCCACCTTGAACGGAAGCCCTTATTACGAACCAACTGTTTAGAAGAAAAAAACCTTAATGCTTGTTGGTGTAGGGATGATTGTTTCGAAGTTGGCGCACATTTTAATATTCAATTGTTGAAACAGGAAAATCCTTAGGATCTTTGGATGTTCAGGATTTGAGATTTGGTGGTCCTAAGAAGTGTGTGTCGTGGAGGGGAGCCAGTGTCATCAAATCTCTATTTGTTCGTATTGTCTTAGTGTTTGGAGAAATCCAAGTGGGGATTAAAAAAGTAGTATCTTCTGAACCTAAGGTTGTAAATTCTTGTGAGTCAATTCAATACTTTACTTGGTTCCAAAACATTACAAACAAACATTCACAATCTTCCTCAAAATTTCAAACCCTTTGGTCTAAATATGGATACCTTTTGAAATAGCCTTGATATTAATGATTGTCCTAAGGATTTCTATCCTTAGAGATTTCTAAATATCTTTACTTATATCTCAATCCATATTTTCTAAAGTTAACATAAGCAACTATGGCTTCAACCTCATGATTTTCACAAAATGGACATTGTGAAATTTATGACATTTTTGACATAGACATTTAGTTTGAAAACTTAATCAAGACGAGTGTTTGTGGTAAAAGAAACTCATTAAGCAAGATAAACTGAAAAATTGAATCCCACATGACCATTTGGTGACCAATCATGCCAGTTGAACAACCTGACCTTATGCCCACTATCATACAAGCAAAACATTGCAAACATTGAGTCCAAATTCATTGAGTTTCATTATCCAAAATCATCGAGTTTCACTTTACCAAAATCATTGGGTCCTATTTCCAAAATCATTGAGTCCTTAGGGTTCGATCACTTTAGAGGTATAGCATGTCTCTCCCTACCTTAGTCTTGCAAAACAAAGGTTCACTCTAGGTCAACATTGGGTCAAACACTTCATCCACCCCTTGATCAAAGCTCATCCTTCACTTCACCAAACTTTGCAAAAAATTTCAAAAACACCAACACTTTGGACTTGGGCATCTATCAATCAAACCAACCCCTAACTTAGTTACTTTTCTTGTGAAATGTATCCTTTTCCATGCACTTAGTTAAGTTAGTTATCATCTTTGAACTATCTTGAAGGTCACAAGTCTACCCTAAAGATTCTCAAGTTCATAAACATCCTTTATCCAAACATCAAACAATCAAATCTATAGTCAAAGGTGTTTTCCCAAAACATTTGCAAAGATCAATTCCCGCATCATTCACCTTTTTCATCTCCCATTATCGCCATTGCTCCAAAATGACTTCGAATGTCCCTTCTACCTAAATTTGAGTCAACTAGAGAGTTTACAAATTACAAATCCCAACACAACTCTCCCATAGGTGACCCACAATTTATGGTAAAGACAAGATCACAACACAAGAGGATCATGGAGAAAACCAAAGTCAAATTTGCCTCAAGTGATCCCAATCCTCAAGAATTTGATCTAAGAAGTCAAGTTACCCCATCACAACAACCCTCATCTCCATCAGGACCATATGAGATAGAAGACATCACGAACAACCCATTTGGACTTACTAAGGAAGAAATCATGGAGTATAAACAAGAACATCAAGCCTTAGAAAATGTAGCACCAATTTCCCCATCTTTTGTTGCACAATCATTGACACAAGTCTTGAATTGATCTACGATTCAACCAAATCCATCCCTTGTGCTAAGTCAACCTTTAACATCTAGTCTTGCAACTAGGCTAGGAAATAACCTTGGTCTCACTTCATATCTAGGAACAAACACAACTATGGGTATTCACAACACGACCATTCCATTAACTACCAACCTTCCTCAAAACACAAGTTGGACACCAAAATTTGGCAAACCACTTACATTCCATGATGCCACAACAACCTCAACATTTCAAGCGCAACCATCTTCATCCATCACTACAAATGCCCCAAGTATGCCTAATGTTGCGCAAGGTCATGTGGACCAAGTGCCTCAAGTAGGAAAACAAGGGAAAATTAACACTCTCACACAAAGTAAACCCTTGACAAGTAGTTCCAACAACCTCATTGACACATTGAAACAAGTGGTTACCCAAGCTATCCAAGTTAATCAACCATCCACATCAAACCCATCTATCATCAACCCAAACCAAATCAACACCTTGGTTACAAATCCCATCAACCAAGGTAATACCTTGATCCCACCTCAAATACAAAAAGGGAACCCCCTACCCTTCGGTCAAGGGAACCCTTTCAATCAGTTACGAGGTCTTAATGTGTCATTTCCATTGCAATACCAAATGGCACCAACATCATATTTTCCCTTGGTCCCCCACGTCATGAAAAATCAAATGGCACCCCAATCTTACATTCCTCCATCCCAATCCACTATCTTGCAAGGGATGTTAAACCAAGTGAACCCCCAACCTCTCATCAACAACCTGCAACCCATTCAAAACATCAACACTCATAATTCATCATAGATGTCTCAACAACCAACTAATCCTACATTACAAGCACATGCCTTAGCTTTATAACAAGCACACCAAGCTTATCAACAATCTGTCCAACAACAACAACAATAACAACAAGCAACCCTAGCAACACAACAACAAAAAGCATCCCTAGTAGCACAACAACAACAAAAAATAGCCTTAGTAGCACAACAACAACATCAAACCCATCAAGCAGGCTTAGCAACACAACAACAATATGAAGCTAATCAAGCAACCTTAGTAGCACAAAAACAACATCAAGCCAATCAAGCAGCCTTAGCAACACAACAAAGACAACAAAGACATCAAGCCCATCAAGCAGCCTTAGTAGCACAACAACAAAAAAAATCCCTCATGGCCCAACAACAACAACAAGCGTTATTAGCTCAACATTATGCCCAACAACGACAACACCAATATGGTTTATACTATAACCCTCAACAAAGCATCGTCAATCTGAACACATTAGGAACATATACGCCTACACCATCATTGCCATATCCTACACCACCATACACCCCATACAACACTTTATCATATCAGAATCCCACATACAACCCATCCGTCATCCCAACATATGTTCCTCCTCCAAACTCGCAAGACAATCTAGCATCGCAACTTAAGGCATTATCACAAGAAATTCAAGATCTTCAGACAGGAAAGACAAAGAAGCCCCTTACACAAAAGTTATGTCTCTATCCATTCGATCGAAACATCACAATGGTACCATTCCCTCCCGACTTTGAAATCCCCAAATTTGATAAATACAAAGGGAGAGGAAATCTTATGGACCATATCAAAGAGTTTAATGTCATGTGTATGGAGGTCGCCTATAATGAGTCCTGTTTGATGTGCCTTTTCTTGTGAAGTTTAATAGGTCCTGCCATGGATTGGTTCTCACAATTTACCCCATGAATCAAAAATTTCCAAGAAATCATTGATAAATTCATATATCACTTCTCCTTCAACCTTGACATGGAAGTAAGCTTAGAAGAGTTGTATACTCTCAAACAAAACAAAGGAGAATCTTTCGCCAATTTGTTGCAATGATGGAGGAAAAGAGCTAGTAAAAGCAAGTGGCCACTTTTTGATGAACAAGTGGGTATTATCATAGCAAATGTCGATCTAGTTCTATCCTTCCACTTGAAAATGTAATGCATTACATCTTACGATGAGCTTGTCCCTAGATCTGTTAACATCAAGAGAGCCCTAATCTCACAGGGAAACACACAAGTCTATAAAGACAACCACTCATCCACTAGTTTTAACGAAAAGCCCCGCTATTGGGCCCATAAATTTTTTTTTACTATGATGGTGTTGTTGATGCAAAGGTAGTCTTAATTGCTCCTATGTAAGAAAACACCTAAACCATGAATGCACAATAACCATACATGTCACCGTCAAACAATCAAACAATAATCAATGCTACAAACACTCAACATGGACCAAAAAGAACAAATAGTGCTCCCAAATGATAATTCACTTCCTTAGGGGAACCTATGGAGGATGTGTTGAAGACGTTGATACAGTCTAATCTTATCACACTCCCAAAAATTTCAAACTATCAAGAGCCACAAGTCAAACCTCGTAGCTATAGAGACGATCATTTTTGTTAATTTCACCGATACAAAGGTCATAACACAAAAAAAATTTAGACTCAAACATCTAATAGAAGATCTTATTGAACAAGGAGACATTGATGTTGATACAAAAATTGGGAATGAAAATCTAAAAATTTACACAAACCCTATGCCTAACCATATGAAAGCAAAAGATTCAAGAAAGGCATCAACCTCAAAAAATGTAAATAATACTCATGATACCACAATGGGACATATTTATTTATCACAACATGAGGAATCAGACACATATCAAGATACTATTTTAAAACAAAGACCAAACCCATCAACAATGTTTCACACTATTTTATACCGTAATGACATCAAGTGGATATCAAATTGCGATATATCTACCACATATGACTAAATGATTGGGCATGTTGAAGAAATTCTAAATGAGCTAGAAATATCCCTTGTTACACCCATACCTACCAACTATTGCAAAGAGTCTTTTACCGATGATATATCATCCACCCAAGGATCATTTCAAGAGGAGGCTCCTAAGGAAAACAAAAGTTACTCTAAATCGAGTCAAGATCAAGAACCCCTATCCCCAGAGTTTCACCAAGAACTAAGGGACATCTAGTTCCAAGCCATTTTAAACTCCAGAGATGTCCCTGATATCACCCCTGAGATGTTTCTTTCTAATGGAAAGATAGACATTCTTCATCCAAAACATGAGTCTCCCACTCTTGATATTCCTACACAAGAGCAAGCAATGGTTGAGATTCTTGATTCCTACAGTGATTGTGCATCATCAACATCTTTTGAGTTAGCATCAACATCTTTTGAAGCACTATCAATAGAGAACGATGTCATAGAACCAAAGCAACTAGTTCATATTTATGAATAGCAGGAACCCATAGCAATATCATGTGTACATGACAAGTCATATTCAATGGCTATGGATCAAAGGATACATTATCAGGGAAAAGGATTAAGTATTGATAATACCTTCACAATGCCAAGGGAAATCTTGTCTACAACAAACATCAACATATGGGGCATGAAGGATCCTTATGATGAAAATTCAGTCAACGCTACAACTAGCCATATCATGAATTATCATCCACCCATCATCTCATACACAAATTGGGACCAACCTAAAAAGAAGAAATCCTAAGCAAGGAAAAGATCATCAAAGAAAATGAAGCAGTAAAACAAAACAAACACGTAAAGTACAAATGGATACCGAAGCAAAATAAAGAAAATCATCCCTCCAAAACTCCATTAGTCAAAGATAATATGAGGAAAAATTAAAAAGGGAAGTGTATCCATCAAAAGAGTCCTCAAATACAAAAGCAGGCTTCTCAAGCAAGGAACAAAGTATACCTAGTGGTTGGTCCTAATTCCATGAAAACCTCCGTTCCCACCCATAATTGCTCATATTCCCAAGTTTGGAGAGTCAAAGGTTCTATTGGAACTTGAAATTTCCTACCATTTTTTATAAAATTTTAGGTTCCCACGACAAAGAAAATGGATTGCAACACTCAGAAACACAGTTGTGAAATCTACTCTAGGGGCTTACTTTGAAAAATCACAAAATGAATCTAGTGCAATTTCATACAAAACCACCTTGCAAGCATGTTCATTTTCCATATGTGAATTTCTATGCCCGATTTCAGCTTCTTACAGTCAGTTTTGACAAGGTTTCAAATTATCAAGTTGAAAGGTTTTGGGAAAGGTTTGATGTCTACACAATAAAATTTATCAAAAGGGGGGAACTTTGGAGGATAATAATTATCAACTGGAAGATTGTCATGATGAACCAATTGGTGTCTCAGATTCTTCCCACCTAAATCTACATTCATGCCAATTTTTTAGGGTCCCAACATCTCATTTGGTATTTTTTCAAAACCAAAACCAAATGGATTTTACCCAGTTTGATGACTGCATTTCCAGAACAGTTGCAAAGGGGTCATGTTTGACTTTTGATATCTTGTGAATGAAGAATGTTGATGAAAAATCATTTTTCACATGTGTTCATGGGCCCTAAATGAACCAATTTACCAAGTTGCAGCTTCCTAAAATCATATTTGATATATTTTCAAAGAGGTAAGTTGGTGAGTTTTAGTTGAGATTGACAAGTGCAGTTTTTCAAAAAATGCTAAATAAGCAACTTGGAGCCTTGGCAGTTTTCAATCCTAATGACGTCATGCCCAACTATTTTACAAGCATACTCTCCTATCATAACTCAACATGTTGGTGCATTTTCATGACTCAAGGAGAAGTTTTGATTAATTTTCCAGGGTGGTTTTGGAGGTTACTTGGCATGTTTTGGTCACAATACAAGAAGTAAATTCTAAGATGCACCTCAAATTTCAATGGAGATAAGGTTATTAAGGGTTGTGGATCTGATGCATTTTATTCAGTCACTCAAGAGTTGTCAAGAGTTGCATATGTTCTCATACAAACTATTAGTCATTATGGGATACTAGCATGCTTCTACCTTGCAAATTGCATTGCAGGTTGCTTCACATTTTCCTTGTTTCTCCCAATGACATCTATCAAGGGTAGTTCTTTGGATATGACTATGGACATAAAGGAAAACTCTATCATAGGGAAGCAGTGTGTAGTGTCGAGAACAAAGTTTCTTTATTGTTCAAATTAGAAGGAATATTTCCTAAGCTTACAACCCATGATGATAAAAGCACATTAGTTCTCTACAATATAGTGTTTTTAGTTAAGACAAGTGTTTCCCTTTTCAAATACATCCAATACCTTGTTGGGTTTTTTGAAAGTAGTTGTCAATATCAAAGCATTTTGGTACTTAAAATAGAGTGTGGAACTAGGGTTTCAAGTAGTTCTTATAAAAATCCATATGCTCATCCAAAGAATTCAAAAGGAGCGGTAATGTTGATACAAGAATTGATCTTTATGATGCACCATACATGGACACACAAACAAAAAATTAATGCATATTGCATCATTTTCAATTGAACAAGAAATGATATTTGTGACAACTTAGTGCTGATCGTAGAAGGGAATGATGTTGGCACCAAGATAGGTTCATTTGAGGAGGATATCATTATTAAGCAAGGTACTGCAGGATGTGCCATATGCCAATACGTTCCAAAATTTAAAGTGCTATAGGTAGATGCAATAGATAATAGAGGAATTAAAAATGCCAGAATGTAGTGGGATTGAAGCCATAAAATGGTGTATAGTTTTGGGTATGCAAAAGATAAACTATATCCATCGATATTCTCTCACTTGGTAATTTGAGAATGTCAAGCATACACAAAAGATAAAAGACACAAGATTTAAATGTGGAAGCATGGAAAATATGCAGATTACTTCATGAAATGCCTCACCTGAGATGTGGTCACAATGATTTGTAAGTTGTACACACGATGGATTTGTTGGAATAGAATTCAGAAGGTTCAAGATGACAGGAGTAAAACATAAAGTTAGCATTCCTCAAACCTGTGCCAAAATGGGATTTTTGGAATATGATGTGAATATTCATCAAAGCATAAAGTCAAGCATAGATCATGCACATGAAAATCTTGACACAACATTACTAAATATAAGTACACCAATTGCCCTATTAATTTCGAGTTGCAAAAAGGCTCTAAAATTGATAATACAATTGGAAAGTGCAATATTCATGAGACATAATTAAAAGGCTTCAAATGGGTTCCTGAGAGGTAAATTCCACTGTTACAACTATGACTGCGTAGGAAATATGTCAAGGCAGATCAACAATATTGGTTTGGTTTTTTAGCAGTTCCTGTGGCACCGCTTAAAGGAGATGAATTCTTGAAGAATACATTTCTTGAGTTTGAAGAGATTTTAGCTTTAAGAATCTTGCAAAAGGAAAAGATCACTATTGATCTCGATGATGCTAGTGCAGTATCCTGCTATGTGCAAGTCATGAAGAATGTGAGAGAAAAGGGTAGGTTATATTCTCTTGTTAAGAATTCAATTAATGATTGACTGAAGATATTCCTGATGTTCATTCATACTTGGAGAAGGTAGTAGAAATGCGAGTAAAGAATGGCCTTCATGATGATTTAGGCATTGAGAAGATATCATGAGTGTTGGTTCTGTTCGCCAATGTACTCTTACAACTATGATGGTGGTTCTTGTTTAGACAAATGAATCATGTAAGCTAGAGAAGAAAACCCTAAAATGAATGAAATATAAAGAGAATATTCAATATCGGCGTGTGATATGAATGTCTCTTTGATATCCTGACAAAATAAACGAGCATGTAAATTTATCGAGGGGGGAAATTGATTTCGACAAGAGTTAATACAAAATCTTATCGATAGTGTGATGTGCATAAAAAATATATATCAAAGAGACATGGGAATTTCAAAGGGAGTAATTCAAATGTCTCTTCGATATCCTGAAAAGGATAAATGAGCATGTGATTTTATCGAACAGAGGAATGGGCATCGATGGAACAAAATTTGAAGTCCCTCCGATACAAACAACATTGTATCTCCATAAAATATGGAGAGCACCTTATATTGAGGGGAGATTTATTAAAGTTATAGTGTTAAATTTACTTCCTTGCAAAATTTGTGACAAAACTATATCATAACATATTATTTTGAAAGGTGAAACATTTATGAGGTGGAGATATAAATATCGGTGAGAATAATTATCAGTCTCTTCGATAGGGTGAAAAGACAAAATCACGGATGAAAGGTAAGAGTGAATTCATTCCAAGGTTTTAATACTAGTACGACATCACAGTGAAGGAGATAAAATATTATTATCATATGCGGTGAATATTTAAAAGATAATATCACTTTGAGAGAAAATGAATTTCACTGATGGTAAAAGCAACAAATATTTTTACTCGGGAATAAAGAGTGGATAATTTTTTTTACCCAAAGAGCATTTTTCTTATTGGGTGAAAATGCAAGTGCTGGAGATAATAAATCAAGATTAATTTTCACTGGAAGACAATGAAATTAAAATTAAAGTATTTTAATTTTTTGAAGATAATTAATTGAATGAAGAGCTATAGTCGATGGATGTGCAAAGGGTCATAACCCTAAAAATACAATGTATATATGTAAGATGAAATCATATCATCAAAAAAATAATAATTAGAGAGTAGGTGAGAAAATCATCATCAGTAGTAGTAGATAGGTTCATCCATTAGTATATCATATTCCACATCCATTTTCACATTTCAAAAACTTCTACTATTAATGTATATCTTTTGAAGCAATATAATGGAGGAGACTATTCATAATCAATGATTTACTTCCAATGTCCAACTGTTGTGTTAATATTCATTCTTATATGTTGTTGTGCTATCTCCAAAGTGGTTTTCTTTAATTATTCAAATTTATACAATTTTTTAGGACATATTTGTTGTTGTTGCATGATTTTATTGATTGGGTTATGGCTAGAGTGAATTAAATTCCTTTCAAGTAACTCATTTTAATTGGTTCCTGCTAGGGATTAAAATCCTTTTAAATTGATTATTCTAATTGGTTTTCCTCAAGTTAAGAATTAAAAAACCTTTCATGATATCACAGTAATTTGGAAGAATAACACTGGGATTCATAAAGAAGAGTACAATAGCTGACAAACCTGCACGTTTGTACAAGGTGCAAATATCCAAAGTTCCCAACAAGTTAGAGTTAAGCTAAGAAGTAGATCCACCTATCTTACATATTTGTCTCCATCATCACACAAATCCGACTCCATTTGCCCAATAGGATTAGGTACTAGTCATACTTAGAAAATTTTATACAAAATCTACTCATATAATTTATTCTCAAAGACATTTACAGAAGGAATTAATCCTTATTCTTGCATCTATTTCACTCCCAAGTGCCATTGTGAATAGATCACCCAAGTTAGAGACTATATTTAAACCTTTAAATCTACCTTATCATTTAGGTACACCCGCCTAGGTTTAGCAGAACCTAAAGAGCATGGGGTTATCAATCATATTCACCCCGTTCATTAGCCAAAAACATATTAAGAGATTGGCACCCTCTTAAGGTTCAAAACCTGTATTTTTCAGACCTAACAAATTGGCAACTCTGTTGGGGACAAACTCAGGAAAAATTTGGTTCCAACCTATCCATTTATAGAGTTAATAAAGTTTTGAAATTGGTCTTCAACCAAAGGTTCATAATTGTGTTATTTACACTCCACATCCGAGTCATGTACCTAACATATTGGTGACTCTGTTGGGGAGGTGATTAGTTATATCTAGTTAAAGACCACCATAAAGAGTCATTGAAGAGAGATTCATAGTTGAGAAGTTGAAGTAAAAGTGATTTTGTTGGGGATAAAATCAAGAATAATCTCATTACTACCATTTTCTCACTTTTGAAAAAGTGAATAGAAACTCTATTAAATAATCAATGAAAAATACAAAGAAATCTTGTAACAACACCATTTCTTGGGAAAAATAAATATGTTAGAATAAGAGAGAAGGCTTGGATTGCTTCAAGAGCTGTTACAAGTGGAAGCCCAACTTGCTTCACTTAGATCACAACATATACCGGTCTCTATTTAGGTTGAGTATGTGAATACAAATGATCCCTGAAAACCCCAAGTACCTCATAATACAACTGATTTTTTTTGCAATGGAGGTAATGCACATCATTCACAACAGGACATTTATGCACCAAAATCATCAAAACAAATAAATGCTTATCCTATCCCTCCTAGTCAGAGATTAGTAAACTACCAAGATCATGAATACAATCAATAGATCAAGCATTATCAGTATTAATACCGGGCTCCTCATCAGAATGTGCAAAGCAATGTCATCCCCCATGGAAGTATCAATCAAAATCTGCAGCAAGGTATATATATCATAATCAAAAAATTTGTGAAGAAAAATGATGAATGTTTACATATTCAAGAAAGAAGCAAAAGTATTTTGGAAACATTTCTTGACATAAGGAGACATAAAGAAGAATCTAGGAACTCTTTGTTCAACATAATGGAAGATATTTATAGGCAAATACATATTAATTTCCCACCTAGTAGATCTGAGTTCATTGAGCAGTTCATGATAGTATATGAGCCTAATTCAATTTAATGGCCTGAATCATGGAAACCAGATGCTTTTGACCAAATAGATGAATGGATTGGCATCATAGATAAGAAAAGGTATGAGGAGGGTGATATCACTAATGAATATGGATAAATTGATCAAATAATGCAGCCAATAGAGGAAACATGTGCAAGTGAAGTTTTCAATGATGATACTTTAGATTTGAATGAAGATGAAATTGCTAAGGACCAATTTTCCACCTTGGAGGATGATTGTAGCACTGAATATATTGTTGGTGACACACCACCTAAGGAATATATTAGCCATGATTCAGATGATATGGAGGTGCAACCATGTATGCATTAGCATAGCATTGACAATAATGCACTAGAAACTGAAACAAAAAAGGACAGTGTGCCTTACAACAATGAAGAAGGAAATGATTGTGATCAGTTCATGAAGGATGGGTATGCAAGTGAATATAGTTACTACTATGGAAGCCTACATGATGAGGATGAAGAAGGTTTCTCTTGCATATTAGATTATGACAATGAGAACAGTGCATGTTATAAAGAATGCATTAAAAATTCAGATTTTGATGACAAACTTGTGGATTTTGATTTGCAACTAAATGGTTCTTCCAATTTTAATGGAGATCAAGAGGAAGAATCAAAAGAAAATGTGGAAGAAGAAGAAAGTCCATTTGACAGTAAACAAATAACACCTCTAGCTGTAGTTGAGTACCATGAAGACACAATCGATGAAGAAGAGGTTTGTACACCTGAAAATGGTTTTCAAATATTTTCAAACCCATTGTATGATGAAATTTTTCCAAGGTGTGCTAGAACACAAATTTCATGTGTATTAAAATCCACTTTATGATGAGGATGAAGTATTTTCTGATAATCAGGATGGTGTATCAATTTGTGAAGCAAATGAATATGAAATCAATGCATCTAAATTACCATTTTTTGATGATGAAAAAAGTGAAGAATACATCAACAATGAGATGGATGAAGAGGCTTGTTCACTCAGTAGTGAACAAATTTCAAATATGTTGACAATTGAATATCATAAATATACACATAAAAATGATTCAGAAATTTCATCTTCAACATGCATTTACTTTAACAGTGAAAGCACTTTGTGTGACAATGGTGAGAAAACCCTTGAAGCTAATCAATATTTTATGTCTATCCCTGTTCGAGAGGAGATATATAAATAAGAATTGGATATCTTTAAGAATGACATTGATTTGCATATCATGGATAATACATGCTCAACATTAGTTGGTTCAAATGTGCATAATGATGACTGTATGAATTAGGAATTTGTGTCACTACCAATTAGTGATATGGAAGAAATGGAAGGTGTTTCAGATCTAATTGTCTCAGAAGATGTTGATATAGAAGATTTCTTAGACCCATGTGAGAAGCATTCAGATGATGGAGTGAGTAGCATGAATGAGTTTGATTGTTTTCTTTCCCATATTCCTGGAACTCCTTTTTTCAATTTGCATCAATGACCATGTGATAATTCCAAATTTTCTATGCAGAATTATGATGAAGAGATCAATGAGTATTCTCATTTTCAGATCATCCAGGAGGTCAATTTACAATACATGAAAGTGATCAAAATGATGAAAAATGTTGCATTGAAAGTGAACACTCTTTATATGAAAATAGTGTATCACATGATAATGGAAAGTTTTAGATAATACCTAATTATGAACTGTTGAATGGTAAAAGAGATATGGGAAAAATTGAACATAATGCCATTATGAAATTTCCCAATGAAAGTGGATATAGCAAGGTTGACTTCATGAAATTTTTCATGTGGAATCTGATGAACTCAAACCAAAATAAGGTATATGAAAGAGGTAAATAAAGGCCTTCCTTATTGGGTGGTCTTGAGCCATCAGTTGTGGTGTGATTTTGCAAATCATACCAATTCAAAGTAGAGAAGAAATTTGACTTTGCTGCCCAATAAGTGTTACATTCGGTCTGCTCCCATAGAGACCTAGATTCTTGCTATGCCCACAAGGGGCATACATCCACAGATGGAGCCATTGTTGGAACCTAAAATTTCCTACCATTTTTTTGCAAAATTTTAGGTTCCCACAACAAAGAAAATGGACTGCAACACTCAGAAACACAGTTGTGAAATCTACTCCAGGGGCTTACTTTGAAAAATCACAAAATGAAGCCAGTGCAATTTCATGCAAAACCACCTTACAAGAATGTTAATTTTCCATATGTGAATGTGCATGCATGATTTTAGCTTCTTATAGTCAGTTTTGACAAGGTTTCAAAGTATCAAGTTGAAAGGTTCTAGGAAAGGTTTGTTGTCTACACAGTAAAATTTATCAAAAGAAGGAACTTTGGAGGACAATAATTATCAACTGGAAGATTTTCATGATGAACCAATTGGTTTCTTATATTCTTCCCACCTAAATCTACATTCATGCTAATTTTCAGGGTCCCAACATCTCATTTAGTATTTTTTCAAAACCAAAACCAAATGGATTTTACCTAGTTTGATGATTGCATTTCCATAACAATTACAGAGGGGTCAAGTTTTACTTTTGATATCTTGTGAATAAACAAGGTTGATGAAAAAAAAAAATTCACACATGTTCATGGGACCTAAATGAACCAATTTCCAAAGTTGTAGCTTCCCAAAATTAGATTTGATATTTTTTCAAAGAGGAAAATTGGTGAGTTTGATTTGAGTTTAACAAGTGTAGTTTTTCAAAAAATGTTAAATAAGCAACTTGGAGCCTTGATAGTTTTCAATCCTAATGAATTCATGCCCAAATATTTGACAAGCATACTCTCCTATCATAACTCAACATGGTGCATTTTCACTACTCAAGGAGAAGTTTTGGATTAGTTTTCCAGGGTGGTTTTGGAGGCTACTTAGCATGTTTTGGTCATAGTACAAGAAGTAAATTCTAAGATGCACCTCAAATTTTAATGGAGATAAGGTTATTAAGGGGTTTGGATCTGATGCATTTCATTCAATCACTCAAGAGTTGTCAAGAGTTGCATATGTTCTCATGTAGACTATTAGTCATTATGGGATACTAGCATGCTTCTACCTTGCAAATTGCATTGTAGGTTGCTTCACGTTTTCCTTGTTTCTTTGAACAATAAGGAATATTGCATCATTTTAAATTAAACAAGAAATGATATTTGTGACAAATTAGTGTTGATCGCAGAAGGGAATGATGGTGGCACCAAGACAGGTTCATTTGAGGAGGATATCATTATTAAGAAAGGTACTGCAGGATGTACCATATGCCAATACATTCCAAAGGTTAAAGTGTTATAGGAAAATGCAATGAGTTTTAGATAATAGAGGAATTAAAAATACTAGAATGTAGTGGGATTGAAGCCATAAAATGGTGTACAGTATTTGATATGCAGAAGATAAACTATATCCACCGATATTCTCACTCAAAAATTTGAGAATGTCAAGCATACAAAAAAGATATAAATGTGGAAGCATGTAAAATATATAGATTGCTTCATGAAATGCCTCACCTGAGATGTTGTCACAATGATATGTAAGCTATACACACAGTGGATTTGTTGGAATAAAATTCAGAAGGTTCAAGATGATAGGAGTAAAATATAAAGTTAGTATTCCTCAAACCTCCACCAAAATGGGATTTTTGGAATATGATGTGAATATTCATCAAAGCATAAAGTCAAGCATAGATCATGCACATGAAATTCTTGACAAAACATTAATAAATATAAGTACATCGATTTCCCTATTACTTTTGATTTGCAAAAAGGGTCTAAAATTGATAATACAGTTGGAAAGTGCAATATTCATGAGACACAATCAAAAGGATTCATATGGGTTCCTTAGAGGTAAATGCCACTGTTATAACTATGACTGCACAAGAAATATGTCAAGGCAGATCAACAATATTGGTTCATTTTTTAGTAGTTCCTATGACATCATGTAAAGGAGATGAATTCTTGAAGAATCCATTTCTTGAGGTCGAAGAGGTTTTAGCTTTAAGAATCTTGAAAAAGGAAAATATCACTATTGATCTTGATGATGCTAGTGTAGTATCACGCTATGTGTAAGTGATGAAGACTGTGAGAGAAAAGGATGGGTTATATTCTCTTGTTAAGAATTCAATTAATGATTTTACTGAAGATATTCCTGATGTTTGTTCATACTTGGAGAAGGTAGCAAAAATGCTAGTAAAGATTGGCCTTCATGATGATTTAGGCATTGAGAAGATATCATGAGTGTTGGTTCTGTTCACCAAAGTACTCTTACAGCTATGATGATGGTTCTTGTTCAAACAAATGAATCACGTAAGCTAGAGAAGAAAACCATAAAATAAATGAAATATCAAAGGGACTCTTCAATATTGGCGTGAGTGATATGAATGTCACTTCGATATTTAAAAAAAATAAACGAGCATGTAAATTTATCGAGAGAGAAATTGATTTCGGTAAGAGTTAATACGAAGTCTTACCGATAGAGCAATGTGCATAAAAATATATATATCAAAGATACATGGGCATTTCAGAGGGAGTAATTCAAATGTCTCTTCAATATCCCAAAAAGGATAATTGAGCATGTGATTATATCGAATAGAGGAATGGGCATTGATGGAACAAAATTTGAAGTCCCTCTGATATAGACAACATTGTATCTCCATAAAATATGGTGAGCACCTTATATTGAGGGGAGATTTATTAAAGTTACAATGTTAAATTTACTTCCCCGCAAAATTTGTGACAAAATTATATCACAACATATTATTTTGAAAGGTGAAACATTTATCAGGTGGAGATATAAATATCAGCGACAATAATTATCAACATATTATTTTGAAAGGTGAAACATTTATCAGGTGGAGATATAAATATCAGCGACAATAATTATCAACATATTATTTTGAAAGGTGAAACATTTATCAGGTGGAGATATAAATATCAGCGACAATAATTATCAATCTCTTTGATAGGTCGATAAGACAAAATCACTGATGAAATGTAAGAGTGAATTCATTCCAAGGCTTTAATACGAGTATGGCATTACGGTGAAGGAGATAAAATATTATTATCATATGCGGTGAATATTTAAAAGATAATATCACTTTGAGAGAAAATGAATTTCACTGATGGTAAAAGAAGCAAATATTTTTACCTGGGAATAAAGAGTGAGTAATTGTTTTTACCCAAAGAGCATGTTTCTTAATGGGTGAAAATGCAAGTGTTGGAGATAATAAATCAAGATTAATTTTCATAGGAAGACAATGAAGTTAAAATAAAAGTATTTTAATTTGTCGAAGACAATGAATTGAATGAAGAGCTACAATGGACAGATGTGCGAAGTGTCATAACCCTAAAAATACAATGTATATATGTAAGATGCAATCATATCATCAAAAAATAATAATTAGAGAGTAGATTAGAAAATCATCAGTAGTAGTAGATAGGTTCATCCATTAGTATATCATATTCCACTCATCCATTTTCACATTTTAGAAACTTCTACTATTAATGTATATCTTTTGAAACAATATAATGGAGGAGACTGTTCATAATCAGTGATTTACTTCCAGTGTTCAACTGTTGTGTTAATATCCATTCTTATATGTTGTAGTGCTGTCTCCAAAGTGGTTTTCCTTAATTATTCAAATTTATACAATTTGTCAGGACACATTTGCTATTGCTGTGTGACTTTCTTGATTGGGTTCTGGCTAGAGTGAATTAAATTCCTTTCAAGTAACTCATTTTAATTGGTTCTTGCCAGGGATTAATATCGTTTTAAATTGATTATTCTGATTGGTTTTCCTCAAGTTAAGAATTAAAAATCCTTTCATGATATCATCTTAATTTTGGAGAATAACACTGGGATTCATAAAGAAGAGTACAATAACTGACAAACTTGCATGTTTGTACAAGGTACAAACATCCAAAGTGCCCAACAAGTTAGAGTTAAGCTAAGAAGTAGATCCACCTATATTACATATTTGTCTCCATCATCACACAAATTTGACTCCATTCGCCTAATAGGATTAGGCACTAGTCATACTTAGAACATTCTATACAAACTCTACTCATATACTTTATTCTCAAAGACATTTACAATAGGACTTAATCCTTAGCCTTGCATCTATTTCACTCCCAAGTGCCATTGTGAATAGATTGCCCAAGTTAGAGACTATATTTAAACCTTTAAATCTACCTTATCATTTAGGTACACCCACCTAGGTTTAGCAGAGCCTAAAGAGTAGGGGGTTATCAATCATATTCGTCCCGTTCATTAGCCAAAAATGTATTAAGAGATTGACACCCTCTTAAGGTTCAAAAACTGCATTTTTGAGACCTAACAGGTTCCAAACTATCAACCAATCCATCTCATATTCCTTCATGCATGACACCATACACTCCATTCACGATATCCAATTCTCACATTGACCGTGTGTTGGAAGCTACCCTTCATCATAAGGATTCTGAAGGCACTTTATCACAATGTGCACACATAAACAAGGTTAATTTCAGTACTAGCAAGGAAAATCAAAGTTCTTCAAGGTTGCACCCAAGCACTCGTATCTTAGCAAAGTAGCTTCTTCAATCAGGAGATCGCTAGCATGTTATGATAGTGGCCTCTACATCAGTACCACTAGGTGGTTCAACATGACAGTAAAACTTAGAAAAAACCAAAAAAAAAAATAGTAAAAATAAAAATCGTCCTCGAGTGAAAACCACTATGGTGGCGCTTTGGCCAAGTACTATGATGAAAACCTGGAAAACATGTGTCATGAGTAGAATCAAGTGTCTATATGATCTTTCTTAGACATAAGCATCTCATCCTTGTCATGATAAATCCAATGTTCCCTCCATCCATCCAATGCAGCTTTTATCCAGATATTCCACTTGATCTTGATTTTGACAAAGATTCGGTGTATAGTTCAACTATACTTATGGAAAATTTTTGGCAGATTCTTTACCATTTTATCTCATGAAGTCCCATAGCCTATATCTAGCATGATAAAACTCTGTTGAAACTCTTTGTGTATACATTACCTATCTTGGTTTGTTCATTAAACTATGCAACATTGCTAGACATTGGGGGTAGGTTATTGCACTCTTGTTTTCAAATAAATCTTGATCCATGTCTTTTATCTTGCGATGTGACATTGAAATCGTGATCTAGGTATCGTTTACCTCAAAATATCATCGAAAATTCCAAAAAAATTCATAAAATTTTCATCAGAAGATCCAAAAACATCCAGAATCCTATACAACTAAAATCCAAAAATATTAAAAATTTGTAAAGTCAAAATCCAAAACATTTGAAACATATTAGAAAACCCTAAAAAGGTTGAACATTGAAAATCCAAAATAGAACCTTGTCGAACTACGAGTCTCTGAACTTGAATGTAGACAAGGCCATCATTAATGTGCCCCCAAAACACCCTAGGTTAGTCATTTAGGAGTCCATCATAATAAACTAGCATTCTATCAACTATTCATATCTCATCTTCAATAAGTCAAGTCAATCGAACTACGTGGTCTCTGCGTGTGGAACATAGGAAAGGCTCATTTTTTATCAGCCCCTGGGATAGTCTTTTAGGTTAGGTTCTTGGTCAAAACTCAAAAAATTCCTAAACATTCAAATATCATAAAATCCCAAAAACATTAGAAAACATTCAAAAAACCTAAACAACATCAAATATCATAGAGAAAGACCTAAACAACCTCAAATAACTAAAAACCAAAACATTCACATAAAATTTCAAAAAGACCAAAAACAATCTCAAAACATTTACAAAATACCAAAAACATTGGAATATTCCAAAAAATCCAAAACCACCCATCCCATCTCACTTTCACCCATAATAACTTTTCACCCATTATAAATCAATCAACACCTTCAACCTTTGGCAAAACAAATAGAAAGCAAGTATCGCAAGTCGTAAAGTGAGAACCTAACTGTCAAAATCTAAAGTCTAGATCATAGGTAAATGTGTCAGTGGAGTCTGTATCAATGACTTATCATAAATCTTATCCCAATAAAACCACTTGATCAACATGTCCTAGGATGCATCCTTCCTGTGACGAACACCAACATTAGAAATCACCTTAGCTAAATTAAATTGACAAGAACTATAGATAACATTGATTGTTTTTCTTTGATCTTTTCTTATGATTTATCTTAATGACCCATTCCTAGGACCTCTCAATGATGTCTATCAAAATGATTTATAGAGAAAGGAATGGGGCATCAATCATTATCTTTTGTTTTTTGTGCTTGTGGGTATTCTTGTAAAATAATCTTGGTGCATACTTGCTTAGTTGTGTGTAGGAAAGTTGTTTGGAGTACGTTGTTGACTATTGTGTATGCTTTGTTCCGATATATTCTAAGCTTCTAACTTACATTCCAATGAGGTTTCCATGTGTCAAGGTGTGAACAAGAACTATCCTATCTATTTATAGAGTTAAAGTCCATTACACTAGATATAACGCCATCCTGGTTATCAATACCTTGATGCATTGTGTCTATGTGTTATATCAAAAATAAGGAATGGAAAAAAATCCCAATCCCAAGATATGAGAAAATCATCATCATGCATTTCTCATCACCATCTCTAATAAAGTCTTTGTGGATCATAGACTTGTTGGACTTTTTAAATCAATCACCAAAGCAATGGTCAATCCATTCATCTTATTCTTCTATCTTTACTAACAATTATATCCAAGTATCAAATATGTGTGATATATCAAAATATACATGAGGCTACCCATAGCCAATGATTGTCTATACATACTAAAATCTATCTACATCAATATCTAAGCTAGCATGCCAACAATCCCTCTTCCATTGGGGCACAATGGGGCATCTATATCTTCTTCAACTCAACAATCTAACAATTTGCAGCTCTTTGATTCAAAAGGAACCTGAAATCTCAAGCATCTCAACCATAAGTCTTATTTTCACCTATCGTGAGCCTAATTGGAACACTTTATTCCTCGATTGATCTCTCGAGGAGGAAACCAACCATCTTTCGATCATATTTATATCAAATCATCTAATGAAATTTTTTCCTAGCCTTGCTAGCAAATCTTGATCAAATTATCAAATCAATCATCATTGGGATATATCTTTCCCTACCAATCGTCATGTTATTCAAACACAATCCTTGCATTGTTATGAATCCTCAACAATGTTATCAATCAATCAATCAGATCAATCAACTTTAGCTTGGCTATCAACATATCAAAGATATCATCGATATCTACTTTTGCATCGTCATCAGCATCAAAATCAACATTGAAATCAACATCATTCTTTGAACCAATGCAATAGGTAAATTGCTTCAAAGAGGGGAAAAATATAGACAGCTAAAAATGTCTCAATGGATCACAATGGCTAACTAACATAATTTCGTCCTCAAATCCATCTTATTTTCACTTGTTTAATTAAATAAGTCTAATTATTTAATTAAATGCCTCATTTTCACCTATTAATCTAATTGACCTAATTGGGTTAATTCACCCCCTCTCACACTGACATTTCATCCGATTTAATTAAATAATTCAAATTACTTAATTTTAACCCTAAGTCCTCTTATTTAATTAAATAACCTAAACTATTTAATAATCATATTTGCATCTCCTTTTCATTAAATAAATCAATAGTTAAATGAATATCCTCACATTCCTCATCTTTCACATTCAAATTTAGTTTTAATTAACTAAATTGCTAATTTTCCTCTCATCCACTTGCATAGGGAATATTCCAAAGGAATATTCTCCTATTTTCCTCCAAAAAAAAGGTAATGATTACTCCAAATAAACTTTAAAACAATTTTTTGAAGTTGTTGCAAAGTGTGTTTGCATGATTGTGAGCCCTTGATCTTTTCTTGATCCATGTGATCTTTGATTCTCATCCATTGATGAGAATCATTGATCCATGTTTCATCCTCCTTTCATTTGTGACCATTGATAGATCAAATCAATCTCATCCATTTCTTTTTCATTTGATCTCCATTAAATCAATTATTTAATGAATATCATATAATTCCCCTAGTTTGCATAATTGAAACTTTGTTTTAATTATCAAATTACTAATTCTCCCACTTGCAAAGGAATATTCCAAGGGAATTTTCCTCCTTTGCACATTCCTCCAAAAGGGGAATATTCCCATGGAATATTCCTTCCCCTTTTGCACAATTCAACTTTGTTTTAATTTGCAAAATATCCATTTTCTCACCCATGAGAATATTCCAAAGAATATTCTTTCTCCTCACTCATTTGAAAAAGAGAATATTCTTACAAAACTTCATGTACAAGTTAACTCAAAACTTCATATGTAAGTTAAATCAAAAATTCTTATGCAAGTTAACTTGTGACCTCTTGTACAAGTTAAAAGTGTGTTTGTTTGGATGAATGTAAGCCCTTGATTAAACATCAACTTGCATTTTCAACCCTTGATGAGAATCGATGATCCATGCCTCCAACTTCTTCCATCCTTGACCATTGATTAGCCTTTTTGATCTTAACCATTCATTTCTCATTTGTTTTCCTATAAATAAAGCACTATTTGGAGACAAATGAATCCATCTTTTAACATCAAACTTATGCTGTTAACATCACTCTTATGTGCACTCACATTTAGCATAATTTTAGCTTATTTTAATTGAACCATATTAGCGTAGCTTCCATTAATGGATTCCATGATAATATAGATGCATACATTTAGATTATTTCTTAATTATGATTTTAATATTTTGAAGCTTGCATACATTTAGAGTAGATTTGCATACACCCATATCGATCATCTTAGCATAAATCATGTTAAAATAGCTTGCATCATGTTCATTTAGCTTTAAATCATGTTTTCATACACATCTATCAATGGTTTCATCAGTTTTTTTTCAATAAAGCTAATTAAAACAAGCTCATTATCCAAGGGATTGGGAAAGGGTTGCCATTCCACATCAATGTGGCACCACTCCCGCAATAGGATAAGTTTCAATGTCTTAGATTAGAGGTTTGTCAAGCTTTCATGATTTATAATGTTAGTTTTAATGGATTTTTTTGTCTTTGTTTACAGTGAATGATCTTATTGGGATTGATGCTTAGTGGGTTAAATATGCCTCAAATTCGTATGGATCAGGTGTAGTTAACCTATATTATGACATTGGTCACACTAGGGTCTACCCAAACCTCTACTATTGTGAAATTTCTTTTTGACTACTCTCGTTCAATCTCCATAAAGTCACAATAGATTCCTTTATAATTTTATTCTTATTCTATTATTAAAAAATGTTTTATAATGACATCAAAGAATATTTTTATTTTTTAAAGATTTTTAAAAAAAGATTCCAAGTATATTAATTTAGAAAATTACTTTTATATGCAATAGTCAATTTAGAAAAGTTATTTCATACTTAATTTTTTCTAAATTTTAGAAACTTTTTTTTTATGTGTAGTAATTTAACACATTTTTAATATCTTATCTTTATAAGTAATTATTACTTTTGACTATAAAAGATTACTCTTATATATATATATATATATATATATATATATATATATATATAAAGAGATATTTTGTTTTAAAAAGATCTTAAATATTTTAATTTTAAGTATATTAAAATTTAAAAAACTTACTTTTATATGAAATAGTAAATTTATAATATTTCTTTTATACTTAATTTTCTAAATTTTAGAAACTCTAGTTATTTCACTTGTTATTTATATATATTAAATACTTCAAGTGAGAAACAGTTAATACATGATGCTTTAATTACTAGTCCTTAATGTTTTTATTAAACTTGGGTATTATATATCATCAATCCATTCTAGTAAATACATAATGCTTTTATTTTCAACACAAAATTTATAATGCTCGAATAAACATTTATTTTATTTCTACCGACAAATTCCTAAAAGTTCATTATAAGGTTGACTTTCTCAAACCTATATTTAAATTGATAAAAATATTGATTGAAGAAGAAAAATGATTAATTACACACTTAGACATAAAGAAAGAGAAATTTCACACATGAACAAAGATACAAAGAACAACTCAAGTAAGATAAGGAAGAAAATAGATAGCCAACATCACAAAGTAACCATGAATTAACCATTTGGAGGAATTATATGTTGTGAGAGATTGCATTGTATATGTACATGGGTACCTAACATGACCTCATAGCTAGGACCCATCTTTGTATCATTTGCACAATAATCTGCTCCCTCAGTTGTACTTAAAGGGAGTGTTGGTGTAAATAGGTGTTTTACCTATCTAGGTCCTATTTACATGTTAAGTCCACTTAGGTCCTATGAGGGAATCTTTCTAGTTAATGTTAGTTGTCACTAGATCTTATCTTATATTTTGGCATTTAATGCTTGTGTCCTAAGTAATTTAATATTTGTTGGGGTGGTTATCTCATTATACATGATTAAGACACATCAAGATCTTGTCTAATCCTATCTCACTTTTCCTTTATAAGCAAGGAATCATTTGTACATCATAAGACAATTCAGTTTAGTTGAGATAGTCCAATATATCACTACAATCACAAGTATTTCATATTGTCCATATCTTGCATCCATTATTGCAAATCTGTTGTTCTTTCTTTTCCCTCTTGTAGAAGGTTATTTTTGGTTTTTGCATATGATCCTAGGGGCTTGAGTCCTTGAGTGACTCTAACACTTAGGAGGTAGGAAACATGGATAACATACATAAATAAAGTACTTAAGGGGCAATAAATAAACACACTTGGTCATGGTTTTCTTAACAAAATAATAATCACATATAACTTCAAGAAGAAGGATGACAATATTAGTCCAAGGATTATAAGGAGTGGTTATCCAAAATGAGTAAGAAGTTACACACTACCTCGAATATCTAGTATTCAAGGTGAGTAAGAATATGAACTAAAGGATAAACATAAATGAATAAAAAAATAATCTCTTATATCTCAAATATCCATGTTGTCATGTCAACATATAACATGATCTCTATATAAGTACAACACATCAAATACATAAGTTAATACAAAATTATTCAACATGAATACAATCACAATACTTATGGGCCTTACATTATAGAATATAACATAGTCTAGGATTTAATGTTACAATCATAAATGAAGAGGATATATAATAAAATCATGGTTTTGGTCTATAAATGTTTCAAATTTAATATATAATATAGGATCTACAATTTATATCAAATAGAAATCATATAAAAAAATCAAAGATAATGAAGGTTACATACATGGAAAATGAAGGCAAATTGGTAACCCTAAGCATACTGCATATCGATGTTGACGAATGAACCTTCATGACCTCCATCCAAAGATTGCATAGAATTATAGATTGAGTTAGTGCTGACTTGACCAAAAATATTGTAGGTAGGTTACATACATGGAAAATGAAGGAAAATTGATAACCCTAAGCATACTGCATATCGATGTTGACAAATGAACCTTCATGACCTCCATCCAAAGATTGCATAGAATTATAGATTGAGTTAGTGCTGACTTGACCAAAAATATTGTAGGTATGTTAAAATTCATTGAGCATGAATAGGAGCTCCATAATGCATACTAAAACAAATTAGAATGTAATTGCAAGAAAATCAATGAAATACTTAAAAAATACAATAAAAAAGTTTCTTTGTTTGAAGGTACCTTTGAATAAAGGTATTTTTATTGTTCCCAAAATAATAATAAAATACCTTTGTTCAAAGGTACCTTCAAACAAAGGGTTACTTTAATTTGAAAGTCATTGTTGAGTCACCTTAAAATGAAGGTATTTGGTAAAATTCTCCCACCAACCCCATGCAAGAAAATACTATGGGTCTTCCCACTTTTGATCCTTGATATCACATGAAGGTGTGAAAAGAGAGCATATATATCCTACAATCTCATTTCTAGGGGCATGTGGTAAGTAATTTTCTAGAGCTAACCACTTACTAGTGCATTACAAATACATACAATGAAATTCATCTAACTAGGCTTGCACACAATTTGCTTAGGGGAGTCCTCAATATACATAAATATACATGAGATTGAGGTAAATTAAATAAGAGGTATGTTTAATGGCTTGGTTTGAGAGGGTAACCCACTCTCCACCTTCACTTTGCAAGGTACAAAGTTCCTTGCAAGATTAAACAAAAATAAAAATTGTCTTAAGGGGAGATTCTTTCAATTTTCTCCCAAATTTTTATACCATTCAAGAACATGGAGGTTCAAGTCATCCACTTGTAACTATAAATCCAAGTCAAGCTCGCTAAAAATAAATAAATAAAGAAACTATTTTTGATTCACAAGGTTACACAATAACATAAAAGAAGAGCATATAGACTCTAACTTTGGGTGACAAAAGTGAAATGAAACTACTTTTGATTTCCAATATTACCAAAAGGTGTGAGAAGATAACATATGTGGGTTTTCAAATTACACAAACACATCCACATAAGAAAACAAGATCATTTTTTAACATTTAAAAAGAACAATACATATATATATATATTTTAAAAAGATGGTCTCCAAGAAATAAATCTACAATAAAGAATTAGTAGTTTTGAAAAAAATGATCTTCGACACATGACGTAATCTACAACAAAGAAAAATAAGCTTAATCAAACTATCCAAACATCAAAAAGAAAAAAACATAAATAAAATAGAAAAGCAAAGAGAATTTGTGTAAAACCCTTTAGAAAAAACTTAGTTTTCCTTAAAGATTCATAATAACCATAAATATATTGTCTTTGGAACTGATGAGAGAGTGGAACTACATCATGATGATGATTAGGTCCTAACCCAAAATTGTATTCTCGAGACGCTTGGAAGGTTGATGAGCACTCTTCTAGTTTTTTTTAGTACCTTGGTTTCCCCTTTGTCACTTTATACCCTTGGCATTAGAAATATCTCATCCTTCCACATTTATTGTGATTATTTTTATTTTTCTTTATATGGATGCAAATGTCTTCAATCCAATAGTTCATGTTGGTGTTGAAAATTTGGTGGCTCTGCAACATGGCTCCCTTGAACAAACAACCCCAAAAATTTGTGCTAAAGGTATTCCGTGAGGTATGGATTTTGAAACTCTAATGGATGTGGTTTCACCCATCCTTGAATTTGATAGTGCATGTAACTTGATAGAGAATTTTAATCTTATAGGTTATTTTTTGGAGAGAAATCCCCTTAAAAGCATGCTCCAGGAATGAGTTAATAAACACTAGGCCCCACATGGAGCCCATCTTGATTTTGTCCAAAACCTCAATAAATGTTTTTTTATTTTCAATTTTTTTATTCCAATCATGTTGAGGCTATCCTAAAGCATGGGCCTTTGTATGTCTGCTCATCCTTGCTAGTTTTCCAACCTTGGACATGGGACTTCACAGTCATGGCTTAAATTTTAGGGTCTTCCTTTGTCATGCTAGCATTTTTGGCATCATAATTATTCCTCTCTAGGTAAAGTTATTTGTGTAGAGCTTGATCATTTTTAGCAAGCACATTAATAAAAATGTGTCTATGTTGAGGTTGATTTATCTAAAGACTTGAAAGAGTCAATAAATATTCAAATTAGAAATCTGTCATAACCAACTAGTGCTTTATCTTAATTTTCTCAACACTTACTTTCGATGTCAATATTCCAAGCATAAAATCAAGGATTTTCCTCTTGTCATTACTTGAGTTGAATCTCCTCCCAAGTTGGCCAAGGTTCCCTAGCCTTCAAAGGATACCACCTCAAAATATGAAGAAAAGTGGACTACAATTTCACACCAAAAAGAAAAAAATACCAACTTTGGAGGAACACAAGCTAAAGCTCAACCCTCTGTGGATTCTTCTATTGTGAAAATGTAGCCAAAAAATATTTCAAACTTTTTGACAAGGGGAAAGAGGTTATATCTATCTTAGGTGATGCACCCTCCAAACTAAGGTTCTCTTGTATGCTACAAATAGCATTGGTTCTATCCTCACAACTAGGCATTCCTACTCACTCTCCCTGATTTCCAAAAAAATTGTGATGGTCTTGCAACTCCCCTTAGTGCTTGGAGGAGGATGAATATGTTTATGAGAAAGAAATTATTTATTCTCCCAAAATTTAATTGGGTGAAATTTCTCCCTGAAGTTCTTTCCAAATCACTTCTCCATGCTTGAAGAGATAAATAGTGATGATATGGTTGACTCTTGCCAATTAATTTTATATTCTAGAATGTTTGGGGTTTCATTGACCTCGATAGGAAGTATTCCATGTGGGGTACTCTTCAAAACTAATTTATCTTAGATGTGTTATGTTTAAAAGAAGTGAATATTTTTGGTTTCATGCTTTCTATTGCATGTTGTATCATTTTTTCAATAGGTACTATGTTTCAAATCAATCATGATATTGTATGGAAGGGTTGTCACCTTTCTCTCTCCTAGGTGGACTTTGCAAGTGGTTGGTCATGATATAGATCCCACTCACTTTCTAATCTAGATCCTCATAAATGTGGATAATTATTCATGGTTAGTTACAGGAATTTCCTTGCCCAATTCATCAACCCAACTTGTTAATCCAACCACTTTGCTAATGATTCATTCCTCACTCTTATTGAAGAGGAGAAAAATATCAAAAATATCCTCAAATATTTGGAAACCTTCTTTCAAACTTCTAGCTTGGCCATTTAATGACACAAGACTCAGTATTATTGACAATCCTTTCTTCCTTCACCTCCTTGGCTTCAAGACTTTGGTTGAATGTGTATTGGGAATGGAGAAATGTTTATATTTATCAGTATCTATTTTTCATTTCAAGCCTCTCGAGTTGCCTTATGGAAAGAAATCCTTTCCAAAATTAAAAATAAGCATGTATATTGGATCTCGAAGCCCCTTTTGTTGGCAGAGAAATTTCAAGTTTTCTCAAAAATTATTGCAACCACTCTTGTGCAATACTCCTTCTAAATCCTCTTATATTTGTTAGAATTCAACCTGCTCTGATATCATGTTGAAATGATGGATGTTGAATTATCCAATGAAGCTGCACACACTTCAAAGGATCTTTCCAAGAGAAATTACACCACATGGAAAGTGTTGCAACTAAGGGTTGCAAAGACATATTACTATTGATCTACAACAGTAGATTATAGATTGATATTTTGATTGATATGATACAAATGAACAAGATGCCTGATTATATAGGAAAAAAGAAAAACTAAGATGCATGAGATGTTGCCATGTGTCATGATGTGACAAATGTGACATGTGAACCCTATCTAGGAAATTATTAATTTTTGAGATAAGTTCTAGAAGGACAACTCATCTTCTAGAAGGAATCTTATCCCTACAAACAAGGAAGGGGACAATACCCCATTATTAAATGATTTATTAAAATGAAACCGAGGACTAAGTGATGTATGAACTAAGTTAACTTATGCTAGTGTAATAATTAATTAATTACACTAACACCCCCCATAAGTTCAACTTAGGGAGTAAAATGCAATGATTATGCAGAGATGATGATGATGATGATGATGATGATGATGATGATGATGATGATGATAGATCTCAACTACAAGGCCATGTTAGGTACCCATGTACATGAAGATGATGCAAAAAATCTCCCACAATCGAAGAAAAGGGGAAAACCCAGTGGGAACAAAATCCCTCTCCAAAAAGGAGATGAAAAAGAAAAAATGTGAGATAGGATGGGAAGGATGGAGGATTCCCAAATACCCCCCAAGTACACCATCCATCACATGGATACAATACAATAGCCCACCCATAGGGAGGAAAGAGAGAGATAATATATTCCCCCCCAGAAGATGTAATCACCTGCAAAGATGGTAAGTGTCTGAAAACAAAACATGATCCAATGTCGACAAACAACTTGTCTCCCTTTCGAAAGAAACAAAACCAAGTACAGGTGTAGAGATGCTTCCCATTTCGGATAGGAATTGAAGGAAGGAAGGATGAAAGTGGATGCCGATGACGTCTTTGAACTCTACTCAAATGTCTCCTTTCCTGATGATGAAGATGCCACAATCAATGAAGAAGGTGACAAATCAAGATGATGCAAAAAATGATGCTGAACAATATCCAAAGACAAAGATGTGATGAATATGATGGAGACTTGATAACCCCCTCTAAATGCAGTGTCCTCAAAACCCCTGAAAGAAGTGAAGCAAAAAATGTGTCCAAACCACAAGTCTCCCGCTAGGAAGAAACAAATCCAATGGTGGATGCTAAAGAAACCTTAAATCCTGAATGGAATGATAGGGAAGAAGTCTCATACATGAAATCTATGAAGAGAGACCAAGTGTCTCCAAGATAGTCTCAGGATCCCCAAGCATGGTTGAGACAAAAGGATGAGGAGACTCAAGAAAACTCTCCAAAGGTGGAATCTGAATAGAGGAGTGATATCCCCTCGAGAATGTCCTCCAAACCTGTAGAAGTAGCCAAGTTAGCGATACCTGAAATGAAGCCATCATGTGATGCCAAGTTTGGAAAATAGATGTCCTGATGAATGATGATAGTGGAAGCCTCAATCAATGAATCTGGACAAGGAATCACTGAATGTGAAGGGATACCAATAGTCTCTGATGGAGAAGAAGCACCTGAAGGAACCTTGTCAACCTCTTCGGAAGATTCAAGGCAATCAACTTCCTGCACAACAATATCAGCATGGGGTACCTGATCTGAAGAATGGCATTCTGAATCATGACCATCGGGGAATGGTGGAGTGTTTGAATCTCCATATATCTCACAAATATTAGCCCAAAGGATGTGAGAACAATCATAATGATCAATAGCATTCTAAACATCACAATCAACTTGCATTCTAATGATCTCCAAAATAGTATATCTATTGCAACTCCAAGAAAATTCATGAATTTCTTCGCTCGGATGGGGAACTATACCATACAAATGTGGAAACAGTGCAAGTGATTGGAGATGTTGTGTGATCCCATCCCGCCATTGCGAATAGTTTCCCTTGTGCAACATAACCAAAGGAGTATATGCAAGCACCATAATGAACTTTCTCCAAAAAACACAAAGACAAATGACCCTCAACAACAAATAGACTTCCAAAGATGATGTACAACTGAAGTGATGCTCCTCGGATCAAAAAATATTTTCCCAAGCTTCATGATATCCAAGTTATTGATCAAATGCACCAAATTGAAAAAATCAATGCAAGAGTAACTGGAGCTAAAAATGATCAAGGGGTCTGGAATGATGAAAAAGCTCTAAAAAATATTCCTGATGCCACTGGAATCACCAAATTTTGACAATCTGATGCAAAGATATGAGTCTTTATGTCCAAAGTGGAGGTTTGAATTTAGTTGACTACATAATTTTCTGTAAGAAAATTTTTGTAGAATGGATGTCACCACTAGAAAGTAGATGAAATTCTCTTTCCAACGGTATCTCGTTTGATGATTTTTGATACCTTGATGAAAAGTTATGATAAAAAGAAAAAAATGCCTATATGAGGCAATCTGGAGGCTAATTAGGGTCAAAATTTTGGCACCCGGGCTAAAAAAAATTAGCTGTTGATCCTTGATGTGACCTTGGGCGGGCTATTAATGAAAAAAAAATCACATGTCATAGATGGTGGCGGTAGAGTGGCTGTGCAATGGAGAATGGGTGGTGTGACATGTATGCAAGGGTGGCTCTGCTCCTATAGCGAAACCCTTGGTTCCCAAAAAAGTCCAGTGGCGGGAGTTTGGATGTCATGGCACAAACTGAAAAGGTTCATTCGGCCGAGAAGCTTTGAATGGCCGGTGAGTGACACAAGATGCCGGTGAGTGCAATGATGGCCAACGATGGGACGAGCCTACCAAATGGGCCGAAACAAGTACGCCTTCCTACAATATGCACT
Organism: Sequoia sempervirens; assembly: GCA_007258455.2. Taxonomy (NCBI): domain Eukaryota; kingdom Viridiplantae; phylum Streptophyta; class Pinopsida; order Cupressales; family Cupressaceae; genus Sequoia; species Sequoia sempervirens. Next base: position 62,781,674 of record VDFB02256132.1, on the reverse strand, counting down.
TAATGTGGCTGACAAAAAACTAGTCTGCATATTTAAAAAAAATGACCCCAATATATTTTTTTGGATATTGCTTAAACGCAATTCAAAAAAAATGAATGTCGACGATTTAAAATATATCTGCAAGAAAAGCATAAGAATGCTGACTATAGAAAAATATAGATGCCTATGGATGGATAAAATGTCAGGTCACTCCAATAATTATTATTAATTTTTTAATTTTCTACAAGAACTATAGAAAGAAGCCCAAAATTGATTTTTTCCAAAACTATAGAAATATTAGCCCAATTTTTCTGAAACGAAAAATGGCCTGCAACTAAATTTTTTTTGCCTCAGAGGACAACTGATGGGATATATTTTTTTATTGCAAATTTGTACAGATCGTACCAGTTGATTTTGCAAACCCTAATACCTATGATGGCTACCAGGTTGATGAATCCAATTTTGATGATTGGACATGCGATCTTAGAGTTTTGAGGCCTTCTTAAGACAATGGCGAGCTCATATATGACTCTTTCTACTTCAAAAATCAGCTTGGTCCCCGGGTAGAGTCAAGTAGCCTACAATGGAAACCTTCAAGCCTGCGATGAATCTCTCTAGCCCAACTTTCTTGATCCTGTGATGAACTCTCAATGGAATGGCTCTGATACCATGTTAGAATTCAACATTCTTTGATATCATGTTGAAATGATGGATGCTAAATCATCCAATGAAGTTGCACACACTTCAAAGGATCTTTCCAAGAGAAATTACACCACACAAAAAGTGTTGCAACTAAGGGTTGCAAAGAGAGATTACTATTGATCTAAAACATTAGATCATAGATTGATATTTTGATTGATATGATACAAATGAACAAGATGCCTGATTATATAGGCAAAAAAGAAAACCTAAGATGCATGAGATGTTGCCATGTGTCATGATGTGACAACATGTGAACCCTATCTAGGAAATTATTAAATTTTGAGATAAGTTTTAGAAGGACAACTCATCTTCTAGAAGGAATCTTATCCCTACAAACAAGGGGACATTACCCCATTATTAAATGATTTATTAAAATGCAACCTAGGACTAAATGATGTATGACCTAAGTTAACTTATGCTAGTGTAATAATTAATTAATTACACTAACAATATTAAGTTGGAGAAGCTTCTTTAATGATTTCTTTGGGGCTCCTTCTAAAGCCTCTTACATGAAGTTGGAGAAGCTTCTTCAAGATTTTCTTTACACCTCCTCTGAAAATCACCAGGGTTTTTATCGATTTTCTTAGGATTTCTATTGTCTTCCTCATGAGTTTGGGGGATTGGGGCTCTTTTCCACCCAAAAAATAGATAGATCTTTGTGCTAAATGGATCATTTATGCTCTCATAAAAAATGGAGCCTAACAAATCCTTCTTCAAAATTCTCTCCTATGGTTATCCGATTAATCAACTTGCTTTGAAGGGGATTGGTTTTCAAACCCTTCTCACCATGAAGGATGATGTTCACATTGAGGGTAATTTTGTGGCTAAAAGTATATGGAGACTTTGGAGGCCATTAAAACCTATATTTTGGCTTTTGTGGTAGAATTTCTATTAACCAAAAAAAAACCTTGTGGGCTCCTCTTTTACAAGCTCAAGGTCATCCCTTGGCTTGCTTGCCTTGGGTGCAAGCCCTATGGTTTAACAAGAAAGGTATCCAATGTTCATGAGACTTATTCTCCAAAAATTCTATAAGTATAATATGTCTCAAGACAAATTCAAGGCTAAATTTCACCTTTTTAATCAAGACCATGAAAATTTTGATAGTGTTATAGGGTAATTTTGGCTGATATGGTTCAAAAAAATAGCATTTAGTCTTTCAAACCTTGGTAGAAATATTGGAAGTAGAGTCCAAATATCACCTTGTGTAACTAAAAACCCTGTCTTGGATATCATTGGTTTTCTCCCCATTTTCCCATGGTTCCCATTTTAAACTAGAGATAGCATTTGTAGTTGTCATCTTGATTTAGCAACATAGGTTCCTCCTCGTTTGGTTTGCTATTCTAGAGCCCAAATTGGCCCATTTTTCATGGTGTATTCTTTTCTAAGGCTTACCATTAGGAGTGAAATTAGTTCAAGTAGGAATTTGAGACTCTCATTTCCCTTTTTGTGGGTAGTTGGAGTCTTTTAAGCACCTTTTATTGTTTTATCCCAAAACCTAGAAACTCTGGAACTAGATTCATGACTTCGTTCAAAATTTATGGCCAAAGCCTTTTTCTTGGAAGATGCTTCTTTTTGGAAGTCAGCCTTTCATTTCACATAAATTAAACCATATATGACATTGTTTCAAGGTGGAGATTCTCTTCAACATATGGAAAGATAAAAATTCTATATTTTTTTCTCATTTCTCGATTGATTAAAATGTATTACTTTTTTCTAAAGTTATTATTTTTTCTAATGTGCTATTATAGATCTAGGTGCAATATAAAAAAATTACTTGGAAGTGGATCACCTTCAAGTGTTGCTCGACCATTCAAGGAATGCCCCGTGTGTTGTGGTGAGAGTTCATCCATCCCTTTCCTCCTCTTGGGGTTGTTCACCTCCTCATAAGCGTCAGAGGGGTCAAAGTCTTTTAGATCATGGTACCCATGTTGCTCGTTAGAATGTTTCTCCTCTTACTAGCATGAGAGATCATGGAAATTAGAGTGTTTTGTGCCATGTTAGGTGGTGCTTTGCTTCTCTACCTCCTATGACTGGAAATCCTAAGTGTCCCTCTAGTGGTGGTTCTAGTTGTTTTGACTCCAACAAGTTCCTTTAATTGGATTTGGCCATCTCTCTAGTCCATGATGATCCAAACAAAAAGAAAGAAGATGAGTGGTGGGACCCTCCCATGGTCACTCTTTAACCTTGCTAATGTATGGAATAGGTTGGATGGTTAGGACCCTCCACTTCCCATCTTTGCCACTGATGTCGCCACTTAGTGGTTGCTTTCTATATACTTTTTACTCTAAAATTTAGCCCTCATGTGGACCATTAGGGTGTGATTTCGTATCCACCCACTTTTTTGTATGTGTACTATTACCTTTTTTATAAATGATTAATGTAGGAAATTATTCACAAAAAAATTATCTTTATCATTTACTATTTGCACAATTTTAGTATTGGAACACTATCTTGTGTTGGCATATAGTTGTCATTGGCGTCAAAAGGGAAAAGAATGCAAGGAAGATTGCTAGCATGATGAAAGAGGATCAAAATTGGAATGGAGTTGCTCATGCAAGTGAGGATGATGGAATTAATGGAAAGTGCCATTGATTTCAAGGAGAGACAAGGTTTGTAGTGAATATGGAAGCATGGGTATAGGTTGTTGGTAAATGCATACACTATGATGTTGTCATTGATGTCAAAAGGGAAAATTGGGAAAAGAAGTTTGTTGAGATGATGAAAGAGGATGCATGTGAGAGTAGTGGATTTGGTTCTGGAAGTGTCGTAGATTGATGATGCTAAATTCCATATCTTGCAAATTTTTCATGAAGTTTCAGAGAGTCTCACATATAGCAGAAGAGTAAACAAGCTACAAATTTGATGTGCGTTTCTCGAGAGCTTTCCAGAAAGGTATTGTGCAGTTCGAGAAAGTGGTGAATGCACCCAATTTTTTTTTATTTCTACTCTTGGGTGATAGGGTTTGTCAATTAAACCCTAAGGATACTTGCAGTCATGACGTTCATAATATATTTCTATTTTGATGTTGACCTGGTATCGACGGTTATCAGTTGCATTAGTTGCAACTTATGTTGTTGAAGTCATGAGGGTGACCAGCCCCTCTACCTAGCGCTTTAAGGGTATACATTCCCATATGTTCGACAAAATTGAATGAAGCTATGGGGTTCCAAGTTTTCCTAAACTATTTTGCGAGGTTATCAAGTTTTGAAACCCTTTGACTTAGTGACTTAGTCATGTTGGTGACTGACCCCATCGCCTAGGTTGGCAGTGTCTTGAAGGTATGAAGAGATAGCAATATGTAGGCATGTTGCAGGTTTGTAAAAGTTCACAGCCTATGACTAGAGGTTTTGAAGTTCATATTTTTAGCGACTTACCAATGGAGTGATAAGGTGTAAGAAGGGCTTTGTCGACGAGAGTGAATGGTATCGATGGGACTCATCCTAGAGTCTCTTTGATAGTCTGATAGCTATGTTGTTGGTGAGTCACTGGTTTTTAGAACTTTGCAACCTCTGACAAAGAGGTTATGGAGTTTTTTTTTAGTGACTTAGCAATGGAGCGATAAGAAGGAAGGCAGTGCTCTGAGTGGGACCTAGTCATAATGACAGTGGTGACAGTGATGATGGAGATAACACATGGCATGAACAACGGTAATCCACATCCTTGTTGTGGATTATGGAGCAGTGGCATGGTGATGATGTGGACATGAGACAATAGTATGTGGGCCCCACATTGATATGGCATGCTTGGTGCTATTTTTTTCATTGGTGAGACATTAGCATATTGATAGGACTATGGAGCTAGTCCCAACGATAGGGCGATGGGAGATTACATGCCAACTATGGGATCTAGTAAGGTGGACATGGCAGTGAGACTATGTAAGGAAAGGATGACATGCAGTTAGAGAGTGAATGATAGGATGACATGTGGAAGGAAATGATAGTGGGAAGTGACATGTAGTAACACAGCATGGGGACCACTTTTCTATATCAGCGAATGACATTAGTGTGACAATGACATATCGGTGAGAGTGGAGTTGATGTCTGTCTGATAGCTTGATGGCTATCTCATTGGAGTGACATTGGTGTATCGGCAAGACGTTAAAGCATGTCTCCTCGATGAAGTGATAAGCTAAGTGGGACCTGACAGGATGGTGGTGTCAGATGTGTACACGCATCAATACTCGCTAGCCCTATTGAGATGTTGGTGGGGCCTGAGCAAGACCTGCGAGGTTAGTGGGGAATGGTGTAGATTGCACAAGATAGATTAGATGATGCTGGTGAAAGGATTTATCATCGATGTTACTTTGATGTATCAGTGGGAGTTTGAAAGATGTCTCTTCGATGGAGTGATAAGGTGAGAAGTCAGTGGGACCCAATTGTGACGAAGACTAAGAGGCGGTGAAGAACGATTGATCTACGTGAAAATTTGCATTGCTATTGTGAATTAGGTGGTGATGACATGGAAGATAGATGACATGTGAGCCATGTACTTGAAGGAAATTCATATCAGAGAGAATGATGGACATTGGTGAGACTGTAATGGATGTCTCCTCAACAGAGCGATAAACAAGTTAAGATTCATCAATGTGACAGATACCTTTCAATGGGACTTGGATGTAAGCCTCCTTAACAACCAGATGGTGAAAATAACAAAAGAGATAAAACATTGACTGATGATGTGCATGGTGAAAGCGAATAACACTATGAAATTTGGTGATTGATGATTCGTTGTTTTGCATCCTTGTTACAAAACAACACTTGGTCAAGGCGAGACTTTAATGATGGTGTTCTATGGTGAATACCCATAAGATCGATGAAGAATATTTGAATGACCACTTATCAAATGGTTAGGATTTAAAGAAACAATAGTAAATGAGGATCACAGGATCAGGGCACAAAAGGAGAAGATCGATAACCATAATTCAAAAGCAGATATTTGTAATAGCTTGATAGTGTGAACAAGGGTTCTTGACTGGTAACTAACTTAGGAGAAGGAATTAATTGGTCCAGCTGCACAAGCGACCAATGAAAATGAATATTTGATCTTCAAGATGATGGCACAGAGATTCATGTCGATCAAGATCAAATCTAATTGAGTAGACAAAAGTATGTATTGAATGCATATCAAATTCTAGGATTAGAAGAGAGCTAATTTGGAAAAATTCTCTGTACCTGAATTAAATGTTGGATGATGGTGAGTGGCTCGAGGTAGAGGAAGCTTTCTAGTGAAGATAGCAAGTATTGAAATGCTAACAGATGAGTTTAGTGGTGATGCAATGCATGTAACTAGATTGGACAATCTGGACGGTGATGTGTATCTCGAGGTAGAGATTGCAAGTCGGTGGAGTTAAGAAAAAAAAGACAATAAAAGAATTGTCTAGGTTGGAGGATCTGTCATGAGTGATTAGTGTGTGTAGCCTGCAAGCATAGAGAGAGCTTAACAGAGTAATGCATAGCTGAGTTGTGGTAGACAGTAAGAAAAAAAAACCTAGACTATAAAGCAGATAATCATCTAGGTAAGTACATGTGAAAGTACAAAAGAGAAAAAAGAGAGGGATAGAGTTAGAACATTTGATCGTTCTATGTGTAGAAGAGAGAAGTACAAAGTGTGTTGTTGAGAGTGCAACTTCAACAACAAAGTGAGAGTTGCAGTAAGTGCAAAAATGTATTGAATGGAATGATGCATGATCAGGTTTTGTAGAACCAAGTCTTATGAATACTCGTGTGTGTTATCACAGAGGTGGTTGCCTCATCGTACTGATTTGTAGCTCAAATTAAGGTGTTGTAGCATCCTTGAAGTTTTAGCTTCTAAAGCAAGGAGTTGTTGCTTCCTTGGAGTTGTAGCTCCTAAATCATGGTGTTGAAGCATCCTTCGGTTGTATCCCTAAACATTGTAACAAAGATTTATTTTGTGATGCTAGATTTGAGCAGTAGACTCAAGTAGCCTTGGTCACCATGGTTTTTCCCATCTTAGGTTTTCCACTTATATCTAGTATTGTGGGTATTTGTGTTGATTGTTTCTTTGCATATTTATGTTTGCATCTTTAGTTTACAATCTACACAGTAAGAGTTGAGTAAGAAATATGCAAAAGGTATTTGATGTTAAGGAAGTAATCTGCATAAATATTTTGAGAGCCAAAGTTTTGAGCATCTACTGATTCACCCCCTCTCAATAGATCATTGTGTTCCAATAATTGGTATCAGAGCCATAGGTTCCCTAGGAGAAGTTTGATCAACTCAGGTAGATTCTAGTAGGGTGAACAAAAAATGGCGAATAAGAAAGGCTCTAGAAAATATAGAAGTAAAAAGAGTGTTAAGAAGAATCTACGCACAGAAGGAGAAAATAAGTTATCGGATGTTTTGGTGGATCAAATGAGATTAGTAAGTTGAAGAAGGAGAATGAAGAACATAAAATGAATGCACAAAAGAAAATAGAGAGACTAACTAAAAACCTTGAAGAATCTAATCAAATGATAGTTAGTTTGAAGACACAAGTGGAGGAAGCTAAAAGCATAGAAGGTGTAGTTAAATCAGAACTACAGTCTAAATCCAATGAGTGCATAAAGTTGAAAGAGACTAATAAACCCACTCAAGAGCTAAAGGAATCCAATTAGTTGGTGATAAATCTAAAACTTCAAGTTGAAGAAGCTAAACGAGGTTAAGCTGTAATAAAGTCCAAACTAGACCTTGAAGTAGAAAGATGAATGCAATAGGAGGAAGAAATAGTGGCCTTGAGAAAAGATTTAGCAAATGCTAAAGAGCAGATTGATAGAGGTCTAAAGCTGACCAAAAGTCTTGAAAAATCTAATCAAATGGTTGTAGGTTTGGAAGTTCAAGTGGAGGAAGCCAAAATAATGAAAGAAGTCATGAGATCAAAGTTAAAATCTGAAATGGATAAATGTATGAAGCTGGAAGCAGAGGTAGATGCTCTAAGAAATGATTTGAAAAATCCAAGGAGAAGATTGATAAAGGCCTAAAGTTGAAGGGTGGCTCTGAGATACTTGATGAATTGGTTAGATCACAAAAGCCATCAAAACCTAAAGAGAAGGTTGGCCTTGGATTTGAGAAAGGAATGAGCTCCTCTATCAGCACATCTGCAAACTTGTATAACAGATTTAAAGTAGAAGAAAGATGTTTCTCAAAGGAAGAGGAAGCCTACACAAGTTGCTCCAGAGAAAGTACCTCTAGAAATGGAAAAATAGATAAAGGCATGACTAAGATGAAGAATTTTTTTTAGAAAAGATTCCCATTGTCGATGAGAAGAGGGTTGAAGACAAAGAGAGACTTGCTACAAAGAAGAAGAGCAATAATATTCAACTTTCATTTTTCAAAAGAAGAAGCCTGCAACAGATAAGGAGATAGGGAAATCAATCCCAAGGAATCAAATAAAAAGACAAAACATTATGGGAGTTGATTCAGAAAGATTCACAAGGATGAGATACATGAAGAAGCAAAAGAAAAGAAGACCACCTCATCCTGCTCAAATAAATGTGATGAACAGGTACTCATCATGCTTTCATGGTTATTATTATAGTTGTTGTAATCAGTTTGGTCATAGGGCTAGTGAATGTAGGGCTGCACCTAGAAGGAGCACAAAATATGTAAATAGAAATTATTTTTCTACTGCTATAGATATGAATGTAATGTGCTATAATTGTGAAAAATTTGGTCACATAGCCAAGAATTGTAGATTAAATTATATAAGAACAATAGCACATTATGATAAGAAGAAGAATGTGTCCCCCAAAGTGAACAAAGGTTCACATATTTCTGAGAAGAAGGCTGACAAGAAAGAGAAAAAGCTCAAAAAGGTGTGGAGAGTGAAAGGTCAACAATGAGCACCAAATGTGGTTGCTTCTGTCTCACATAACTAAGTCTTAGTGATAGGGCATAAGTCTAGAGGGAGCTAAATTGATATTCCATTCATCCTTGGAAATGAAGAAGGAGATCAAGTCAAGCAAAACATGTTTTACTAATTTCTAACAACTTGATGGCTACATATTTATGGTCATATTCTTTCTCTTTGAAATACTCATCAGAGGGTAAGAACATCAACAAAGAAGTGGATAGTCAGCTGCAAAAATTGATATCAACATTTGATATCAGTCATTGAAGAAAAAGTGGTGTAGATGCTCTATTAAGAGAAATGCTTCTTGCCTACAAGAAGAAGATTTATGGCTAAAAGGAAACTGTTATGTATATTTGTTTTTAAATTGGTATCAGACCATTACAAATTGACTAAGAATAGGTTAGTTGGTACAAAGCCCAAAATGAAGCTCATGCTCAGGTGTACAAGAAGAGAGCATGGAGAAAGGTCTAAGGGGGAGTTGTTATTGGTATCAAATCAGTGTTATACTTGATACAATGCATGAATGACACTCCAACTGGCATCAACTATTGTTAATTAGTATAGGGCCATTGAAGAATATGGATTTTCCATTGCAGTAAAAAGGTTGAATGCAACAATTAGCATGAGAGAAAAAATTTGTCTTTAGTTGGTATCAGTCAAAGGGGGAGCTAAATCCCCTTGCCATGTTAAGAGGTGAAGGCTGCGACAGAATGGTGACCTAAGAGAAAGAAGAGGAGAAAGGATGAGCAAAGAAGGAATGTCCAAGGAGGATATTAGAGCATAGCTAGACCCTTTGCATTTCTTGTCAAATGGGGAGAATTCTTTCAGAGGAGTGATCCCTTTGTCATTGATGTCAAAGGGGGAGAAAGTCATGCAAATTCTCAAGGAGGAGCATTGGAGAAGGCAACAATAGAAGTGAAAAGTAAAAGATGATACTAGTACAAACGTTGCAATTGGTTAATTGGTACAATTGAGCATTTAAATTTTTTCCTTCAATGAAAAAGGGGAAGATTGTTGGCATATAGTTGTCATTGATGTCAAAAAGGAAAAGCATGCAAGGCAGATTGCTAGCATGATGAAAGAGGATCAGAAATGGAATGGAGTTGCTCATGCAAGTGAGGATGATGGAATTAATGGAAAGTTCCATTGATGTCAAGGAGAGATAAGGTATGTAGTGAATATAGAAGCATGGGTACAGGTTGCTAGTAAATGCATATGCTATGATGTTGTCATTGATGTCAAAAGGACAAATCAAGAAAAGGAGTTTGTTGGCTTGATGATAGAGGATGGATGTGAGAGCAGTGGATCTGGTTCTGGAAGTGTGGAAAATTGATGATGCTAAAGTGCATATCTTGAAAATGTTGTCATGAAATTGCAGAGAGTCTCACATATAGCAGAAGAGAAATAAGCTACAAATTTGATGTGGGTTTCTCGAGAGCTTTCTAGAAAGGTATTGTGCAGTTTGAGAAAGTGATGAATGTGCCCAAAAAAGTTTTATTTCTACTCTCTGGTGTTAGGTTTTATCAGTTAAACCCTAAGGATACTTGCAATCATGGCGTTCATAATATATTTCTATTTTTATGTTGACCTGGTATCGGTGGTTATTGGTTGCATTAGTTGCAACTTATGTTGTTGAAGTCATGAGGGTGACTGGCCCCTCTGCCCAACACTTTAAGGGTATACATTCCCATCTATTCGGTGAAAGTGAATGAAGTTGTGGGGTTCCAAGTTTTCCTAACCTATGTCACAGGGTTCTCAAGTTTTGAAACCCTTTGACTTTGCGACTTAGTTATGTTGGTGACCAACCCCATCACCTAGGTTGCCCATGTCTTGAAGGTATGAAGAAAAAACTATATGTTGGCATGTGGCAGGTTTACAAAAGTTCACAACCTCTGACTAGAGGTTCTGAATTTCATATTTTTAGCGACTTACCAATGGTGTGATAAGGTGTAAGAAGGGATTTATCAGCAACAGTGAATGGTATCGGCGGGACTCATCCTGGAGTCTTTTTGATAGCTTGATAGCTATGTTGTCAGCGATTCATTGGTTTTGAAAACTTCGCAACCTCTGACAAAGAGGTTATGGAGTTCATTTTTTTAAGTGACTTAGCGATGGAGCAATAAGAAGGAAGGAAGCGCTCAGAGTGGGACCCAGTCATGATGATGGTGGTGACAGTGATGACGAAGATAACACGTGGCATTACCAGATTGGATGAATAGTAATCCACATCCCTGTTGTGGAGTACAAAGCAGTGACATGGTGATGATGTGGACATGAGACAATAGTATGTGGACCCCACATTGGAATGGTGTGCTTGGTGCTATTGTTTTCATCAGTGAGACATTAGCGTATCGCTGAGACTATGGAGCTATTCCCAATGATAGGGTGATGGGAGATTGGATGCCAAATGTGGGACCCAGTAAGGTGAACATGGAAGTGAGACTCTATAAGGAAAGGATGACATGTAGTGACATGACAATGTGGGGACCACTTGTCTACAACAATGAATGGCATCAACGTGACAACACCATGTCGGTGAGAGTGGAGTTGATGTCTCTCTGATAGCTCGATGGCTATCTCATCGAAGTGACATTGGAGTATCGGTAGGACCTTAAAGTATGTCTCCTCGATGGAGTGATAAGCTAAGTGGGACCCAATAGGATGGTGATGTCAGAGATGTACACGTGGCAGTAGCCCGCTAGCCCTATTGAGATGTTGGTGGGGTTTGAGCAAGACCTGTGAGGTCAATGGGGAATGGTACAAATTACACAAGATAGATCAGACGATGCTGGTGAAAGGATTTCTCATCGGTGTGACTTTGATGTATCTGTGGGAGTTTGAAAGATGTCTCTTTGATGAAGCGATAAGGTGAGAAGTCAGTAGGACCCGATTGTGATGAAGACTCACAAGTGGCAAAGAACAATTGCTCAGTGTGCAAATTCACATCGCTATTGTGAATTAGGTGGTGATGACATGGAAGAGAGATGGCATGTGGGCCATGTACTCAAAGGAAATTCATATCAGAGATAATGATTGACATCGATGAGACTATAATGGATGTATCCTCAACAGAGCAATAAATGAGTTAGGACTCATCGATGTGACAAATACCTTTTAGTGGGACTTGGCTGGAAGTCTCATTGATAACCTGATGGTGCAAATAATGAAAGAGATAAAGCGTTGACTGATGACGTGTGTGGTGAAAGTGAATAACACTATGACATTTAGTGATCGATGATTCATTGTTTTGCATCCTTGTTGTAAAACAACACTTGGTCAAGGTGAGACTTTAACAATGGTGTTCTATGGTGAATGCCCCTAAGATTGACAAAGGAGATTTGAATGAACGCTTATCCAATGGCTAGGATTTAAAGATACGACAATAAACAAGGATCACAAAATTAGGGTACAAAAGGAGAAGATTGATGACCAGAATTCAAAAGCAGAGATCTGTAATGGCCCGATAGTGTGAAAAAGGATTCTTGACTGGTAACCGACTCAGGAGAAGGAATTAATTGGTCTAGCTAGAAAAGAAACCAATGAAAATAAAGATTTGATCTTCAAGATGATGATATAGAGAGTCATGTCGATCAAGATCAAATATGATTGAGTAGATAGAAGCATGTATTGAATGCATATCAGATTATAGGGTTGGAAGAGAGCTAATTTGGGAAAATTCTTTGTACCTAAATTAAATGTTGGATGATGGCAAGTGGCTCGAGGTAGAGGAATCTTGTTGGTGAAGATAGAAAGTATGGAATACCTAATAGATGAGTTTAGTGGTAATATGATGCATGTAACTAGATTGGACAATCTAGACAGTGATGTGTATCTTGAGGTAGAGATTGCAAGTCGGTGTAGTTAAGCAAAAAGAAGACAATCAGAGAATTTTCTAGGTCAGAGGATCTATCGTGAGTGAGCAGTGTGTGTAGCCTGCAAGCATAAAGAGAGCTGAACAGAGTAATGCATAGTTGAGTTGCAACAAACAGATTAAGAAAAATCAACCTAGATTGTAAAGTAGATAATCATATAGGTAAGTACATGTTAAAGTGCAGAAGAGCAGAAAGAGAGGGATAGAGTTAGAACATTTGATTGTTCTATGTGCAAAAGAGAGAAGTACAAAGTGTGTTGTTGAGAGTGTAGCTTCAGCAATAGAGTGAGAGTTGCAGTAAGTGCAACAATGTATTGAATGTAATAATGCATGATCATGTTTTGTAGAACTAAGTCTTATGCATACTTGTGTGTGTTATCACAGAGGTGGTTGCCTCACTATACTGATTTGTAGCTCAGATCAGGGTGTTGTAGCATCCTCGAAGTTGTAGCTTCTAAAGTAGGGAGTTGTTTCTTTCTTGGAGTTGCAGCTCCTAAATCAGAGTGTTGAAGCATCCTTGGGTTGTAGCCCTAAAAATTGTAACAAAGATTTATTTTGTGACGCTGGATTTGAGTAGTAGACTCAAGCAGCCTTGGTCACTGAGGTTTTTCCCATCTTGGGTTTTCCACGTATATCTGGTATTGTGGGTATTTGTGTTGATTTTTTGTTTGCATCTTTAGTTTACAATCTACACAGTAAGAGTTGAGTAAGAAATCTACACAAGGTATTTGGAGTTAAGGAAGTAATCTGCATAAAGGTTTTGAGAGCCAAAGTTTTGAGCATCTACTAATTCACCCTGTCTCAATAGATCATTGTGTTCCAACATCTTGTAATTATAGAAGTTGTGCATGAATATTAAAACAAGTTTAAAAAGAATAAAAAATCAAAACAAAATATGTATCTACCATATGTTGCAGTGTAGTTCATATCTACCATGTCAAGACTGGAGAATAGGGGTTAGTCATTGGTGTTGCAAATAATTTCACAAACATACAATATTAAGAAAACTAAAGTAGATAATTGTATTAGCTAATATTCCAATAAATTTACCACATGATGAAAAATAACATTTTTTTCAAGGTTGCATTCATTTAAAGGACACATAAATTAATTCAATTTTTTTTAAAATTAAAAATAGTGTTGAAATGATGACAAGAGTGTATTCTGACCCAATAATTATTTTAGTGCATGACTTAAGTAGGTAATAGTACTAAGTATCCTCCGCCCTCTCTCTTTAACTATGAGATAAGAATAATAACAACAATATCAATAATACCAAGTATCATGAGAAGAGTAGTAATAAGATACTTGACCTATTTATAAAAATGCCTCAACGAAATTTGATTGTTAATAGTAGAGGAGACCAAAATTACTTTAGAAAACCTCAAATGAAAACATTAACAAAACAATATTAAGTGGGATATTGTGGGTATAGGGTCTTATATTGTCAACAAAATGTAAAAAAAGATTAGAACTTAAATGGAAAAAAAATATAAACACAATGCTTTCTATTCTAAAGCTACTTGTGAATTTGATGCTTTCTATTCTAAAGCTACTTGTGAATTTGACGAGTAAACAAGTAGTAACACTTGAATAATTTCAAACAAAGAAATGAAGTTACCAAAATTAAATATCATGATGAAGTGGATTTGCTCCAAAGGTTGGGATGTGGTTTCTTGAAATATCTGCATGTACCTCTTCAAGACAATTTGACTGCTATTTAGAGGATGATGCCAATTTATATATTTTTTCGTAGGGTAGATGGATAGCGAGGATTTGAGAATAAGATCTATGATGGAAATTCAATAAGAGCACTTTTCTAAGATTAAGGATAAAATAAAGACTTTAGATTTAATTTATTTCAAATAAATGACTAATATTATATCTACTAAAAATAAAAATGTATTATAACCATAAAAAAATTGAGAGGGAAATGTATTTATTTTAAGAGATGAAAGGAGTATAAGTAAATTCAAGAATAAATTATTATTTAATTTGATATGAGGTGGAAATTGAGCTAATTAAATTAGATGTGACATCGGGTTAGACTATTTATTTAATTAGTAATAGATTAGATTAATTAAATAATATAATTACTTGATTGATTATTGGTGATGAAACATAGTATAATGTTAGGATGATTTTTTATGTCTACAAAAATAATGAAATCTTCAAGATTTTATGCACAAATCAAATTATAATGAATTTAGAATCTCGACAATTAATTTAGAATGAATTTAGAAACTTCTAAAATTTAATTGTTGAATGTTTCAAATTTGAAATAACTTGAATTAATAATGAAAATTTAAATTGCTTGATTAAGACCAAAAGTTGGAAATCCTATGGAAAACATGGATAAACTAATTGAACATAGGATCTTCATCCAATAGAATTATTGTGCTTAGATAAATGCTTAAATTAGTAAGAATATTATAATAATTCATATTTATGCAAATATAGATTGCAATGAGATTTTAGAAGATAAGAAAGAACTAGAAAACAAATAAAAATAAGTTCACTAAAAAAATGTTGTTTATTACGAATGTCAAAACTCTTATTTTAGAAATTGGGTATTTCTAATTTTTTTTTGGTAGTGCACAACCAAGTTAGGGATGTCCTTAAAAATTAGACAAAATCAATTGAAAGATTAATAAATTTGATTATATTGGTCTCTATTTGTGTTAAAAAATATAAAAATTATGCTTCAGTAGTGATTTCTACTAATACTTCCAAGCTAGATCAATGAGAAAATATTCAAACATTAGTAAGAGGTTAGGAAAGAGTTTTGGAATATTAGCGTTTCTTATTTTTATAATTAAACAAATGAATTTATTAATCAATTGAAAGATTAATAAATTTGATTATATTGGTCTCTATTTGTGTTAAAAAATATAAAAATTATGCTTGAGTAGTGATTTCTACTAATACTTCCAAGCTAGATCAATGAGAAAATATTCAAACATTAGTAAGAGGTTAGGAAAGAGTTTTGGAATATTAGCGTTTCTTATTTGATTTGTGCTTGTATGAATCATCAAAAATATATGAAATAAAAATATGTTTTATAAATGATAAAAAAATGAATTTATCGAACTAGATTTATTGGAAGCTTCCAAAAATGGGTTGAAATTAATATTGTGAAGGAATTTTTATATATTTTGAAAAGTTTTGATCTCTTTAATTGTATAAGATCTTGTGATTGTTAGATAAGTGTCTCATTGGTTTTGGAAGTAATTTGTGCAAACTAATTATTATTGTCCTAAATGATCTTGTGAGCGAGTCTAGTTGGAAACTCAATCCTTGTGCCACTACACCAATGCATAAGTACGAAGTATGTGGTTTTAGGATGGGTGACTAGATATAAGTTGACTTCACTCCTCATATAGACCCACACTTAAATATTGTACATTTTGTGGGTTTTTGGATGAATTATTATATGTGAGTTAAATTCACTCATTATACAAACACCATGCTCAAATATTATTTGTTCATTATAATGTGGGTGTGTAGAGATAGGTTGAGTCTACTCCTTATGTAGAATCTATGTTAGAACACTATTAGTATTATAAAACATATTAGATCATTTCTATATATTGTGATGAGACGGTTCATCTCACTATCTATCAATATTGGATCACAACTCCATGAAAGGTTTATTTCATGGGTTCTATCCAAAATAATAGTTTGCATGAGAGACCAATTTCATGATTCTAACCAAAAGAGTACAATTATGTATGAAAGGATATGATGCATGATGGGTTTTTTTAGTTTTCAATACCCTATCATTTAATTTATTAACCTAGGTGGTCTCTAGAGTTGTCTTTTGTAAGGTTGTTTGGGGGGTTCAAGATAATCAATCGGTTCTTGAGTAATTCATAAGACACTAATCCCTATTATTTTCTATTCTATCATCTACCACACACATTTGTAGAAATAAATACTAAACTATACTTGTCTAATTTACAACACACTTGAAGATATTGAAACAAGCATCTATGCTACCACACACTTGCACAAATTCAAATGGATTGAAAATAAACATCTATTATACCATACACTTGCATAAATAAATATTGAAATGAAATGAAACACACACAAAATTGATTGAGTAGAATTTAAATACCAAAAGGAAATGACCAAGTGAGACTAATTTATATTTAGGGTTTTTTTTTATATTAATGAAAGTGTTTGCAGACTAATAGATGA
Source organism: Sequoia sempervirens (assembly GCA_007258455.2). Taxonomy (NCBI): domain Eukaryota; kingdom Viridiplantae; phylum Streptophyta; class Pinopsida; order Cupressales; family Cupressaceae; genus Sequoia; species Sequoia sempervirens. Next base: position 62,765,071 of record VDFB02256132.1, on the reverse strand, counting down.
GATAGTGCACAATGTACTCCAACAACATCTAAAATAAACTAACAAATGAAAAGACAACTAAAGAGAAAATAATTAAGGATCACCTTTGTCTAGATGAGTGGTCCCAACTCTTCTTTTGAAGGGATCTAGAGCTAATGCATAGTTAAAAAAACTTTCCTTTTATTGATATTTAAATGGGCACCATGCAAAATGAACTATTTTTTTTTTAATCTAAACATAGGAACTATGAAAAAAGTAAAAACTTATAGAAATGATGGCCCTTTCTAAATTTGAGCCTTTTTTTTGTAATCTAAAGTCTAGGGACTAAATTGGAGATTGAACTAGTGGGAGACCAGTTGATTTAAACCTTAAGCTAAAGGCTAGAGACTAAATTGGAAATCAAATTGGTGAGAGAGTAGTTGATTTGAACCTTTTTCATAGTTTGATATGTAGACTCACACCCACAAGAAGTGTCATCACCTTGAATAAGAGAGATTTTTTCAAGTATTTGAAAAGAGACATTTAGGCAACAACAAATTGAAAGTTTCATCAAGAGAAACTCAGGTTAACTAGAACATCAATCTTGAACAATTAGAACTCTATATCCTATGTGGAAGTCATGGAGTCAAAAACTAGAGAGTATATTTGATCAATTCGACGAGGGAAGACCATCAATTGAAATACCATCATGAAGTGTTGGAACTCAACTTGTCATTATGGTTGACTAGTTCTAGAGCTCCCAATATTCTTTGAAGTGAGCTATCACTCTTCAAATTTGGGGGGTCTAGAGAGTTAACTCTTGGATCCTACAACTAATTAGTCAGAAAAAATATACATTCATGCATGGAAATGAGAAAAAATTAAAGATTCAAACAAATTTATACTTGCAAGAATAAGAACTTCAAAACACATAATTTACTTATCCTTTCATAAGTTAAAAAATTCAAAAACATTTAAATATACTAATTCCTTTTAAATAGGGATAAAAGTAGCATATAATATGAGAAAAAAATAGTATTATCAAATCTCATCATTTTCTCCCCCACTAAAACTAAGTTGTATCCTCATGGAAAAATCTATACACTAATATTCTCAATACAATTTCCTCTTTTCAATAATTTGTTATATTCATAGTCCTCCTCATTATAAGTAGTGAAACTTCATATTGCCTTTGCATACCCATTGTATTGAGTAATCCTTATGAGCCATTATTCCATCAAATTTGGTGGTATCTATGCAAATGATGTCAAGAGAGGTACAAGAGCCATAAGCAATGAAAATGAAAATACATACCAACACAGTCCTAGTTTCATTATTAAATCAATAAAATGTCATTCCATTGCAAGGTACTAGCATAGGTTGGTACGAGAGATTGGTTCATACTATCTAAAGGGTTAGGTAGGATTTTCCATTAGTTGGGACATGCATTGATGGAAATACTATAGATAGTTCCCTCATGGTATTGTAAGGAAACAACACTAGACAAGAATTTATTGTTGTATTGGGCCATGACTTGAGGTTGGTATACCCATGCCTTGAAATCCTTGATAAATCAGGTAGTTTTTAGATACTAATGGTGCATGAGAAGGAAAAGAGTGTGCTAAGTGATGCAATATTCATCTACCCGATGCTCCCATTCAACCTAACTCCAAACGAGGGGAACAAACCCTCACAACTGAAGTTATCCCATATAATTTTTTAAAATTGATTTTTTATTATGACCCATCAAGAGATAATTGTTGATGGGTGTTTTTGCACCTTCTCAACACAGGCAACACACAAGTATGCTACCTCTCTTGAAAGGTAGAAATCTGCAAACAAGTTCCAGATTGCTACTCCAAGGTCTCTCGGGTGTTAGGTCATGATAGGCATGGAATATCTCAATTGGTTTGATGTGATGTTGTTGGTAATCATAGGGCAACCTTACGTGGGTTAAACTAGAGGGGAATTGGATCCTTGGGTGGAGTTCATTAAATTTTTTGAAGGGTTACTCTATTGCTGTAAGTTTAGGACAACAGTCTCAAACTCCACTTTAATCTTCATATTTGGATTTACAATGTGCAATGAACTTTATCTAAAGCACCTACAAAAGAAAGGAAAAAGGGCGGGGAAAGGGAGAAGTTCCTAGACCTGAAACTACCGATGAACAGTAACAACGGGGGATGCTACAGTGGAAAGCCTTCCCAAAACTTAGTCCCACTTAACCATATTAGTTCATAGTCTCATGAAACAAGTGCAATCTTCTAAGGTCTCCATATTTCAATCATTCATCCACCATAAAGCATGAATAAAAGATAGAATTTAAGTGCAATATTCAAACAATGTTTAGACTAGCTTTACACTGTATTTTATCATCAATAAACAACAAAAAGCATGAAAAAAAAGGAAGGAATCAATATAGAAAAATCATTCACCATCAATGAAAATCACAAACTAATCTATTAAAACATGCTAACACATAGAAAAACAAAGTTAATCTACTCAAATTCACTAACTAGGAGGAGAAGAATCATGAAACATAAAGTTGGAACTTAAGAATCCACCAAAATCAATGAACTTCTATTAAAATTCTAGCAGCATGTCTTTACAATAACTCAACTCTCTCTTGAAAATGAGAGGAAACCCCCCTATTTATAGTGTCCAAAAAGTAAAATGAATGGCCAAGATTTAATCTCATTGTGTGGCCAAGATTCACTACAAATTAGGGTTTCACCTACCCCCAAATATCTTACAATATAAAATTACATTTTGTCCTCTAGCCTATTTTTTCATCTAGTGGCCAACACTGTAGCTCTTTTGTCTTCTAGTTGATTTCCTTGCTGCAACTACACTGTGAGGAATTCATCATCTATGATCGAATTTCCTTCGCTCTTCTTGATGGTGGCATATTCCACAAATTTTCCCATTAAAATCTAAAGCCTATCCTTCTGAACAATCTCGGACTGGAGGATCTGAAAGTGAAGTTTCTTAGAATGATTGGCCACCTCCTCCCCATGCTTTGTATACTCTAGAGTGGCCTTTACCACTTGTTCTGATTGGAAAAATTCCGTGGAAGTGAAATCCATGAAGAGCAGGGACAAATCATCAATTGCACCCTCCTCCATCTTCTTATGGAAGTATTCTTTAATCTTTTTTGCATCCAGTTCTTCGGCAGACACATCCTGATCAGTCATTAACTTGATATAATCTTTGTTGTCCACCCGATGTTATCTTGCCCACTCAAGGTCAAACTCGACCTCGTGTAACACTCTTTCTAACACCTCATTCCAATGATCAAGGGCCATTTTCCATGTTTTGATTAACCAATGGTCATCTTTGACCATGCCAAATTCTTTTTCCCAGGCTTTCTCTGGTATTTTAAGGACAACTTCAACCTTTGGGTTGGTGATTTTATAGAATTCAACATAGCAGAGACATACTTTCTCCATCTCCTCCAATTGTTGTTGTATAAGCTTAAATTTGTTAGTCATTCTAACAACGTTCCCTATACCTATATCACCATTGTAGATCACCCGTCATAACCATTCCTTAGTGGCTTTTGTCTAATTTTTCCTTTTTTCCAACTTGCTGATATGTTCTTTGGATAGTAGTTGGGGTGGTACTGACGACGTAGTGGGGAGCTCCTCAGTGGAAGACCATTGTTGTATGTAGGCTGCCAAATCTACCACCTATGCCTTTAGTTCCTCCTTAGAGGTCTTGTCCTTATGCATTTGGTGCACAATGGTGACGACATATCCCTGAAGATGGTTAATTTTCTATTCTCTCGCGGCTCTCCCTAAGTCAATGGTAGAAATATTATAACTGAACCCCTCTTCTCCCATCACCAGAGTGGCTATCTGTACCGTCCTAGATCCTGAGGCATCCATTGTTAGGTGGGATCTGACACTCGGCTTCTTTTCCTTTTTTGTGCTTATCTATGCTTGGGCTAGAATAGCTTCCAGGATTGCCTTTGGATCCATTGGGGTTGGGGTTTTCTTCTCTAATTGCTTTTCAAGACATTTAGGTACTTGGGATTCCCCTTTTGGCAATTCATGATCACCTTCTTCCTCGCGGGTGCCTTGAATTTCCATTGCTTTACTACCCAGAATTTCCTGGTTTGTCTTTTCTTGTTCTTCCTCATCTGAATCCTTAATAAATATTGTTTCTCTTCCTGGGGATTCAGTGGTTGTATGCTCCCTGGGGCTGTCCTCCCCCTTAGAGGTTTTCTCTTCTTCTCGCTTAGGCCCGTGTTCTTCGTGATGCTCTACTTCTGGGCTTTTCTTTGTTTCAACCTCTTCTTTAGGCTCGTCTTCTTCTTTCTCTTCTCTTTCCTTTTCTTCTTGCTCTTTTGAATGAGGCATCTCTTCCTTATGTTCAAGGCTCTTACCTTGCTCCCCTGTTGGAGGTTTAGTGCCTATCTCCACTTCTTTGTCTATTTATTTCTCTTCATCAAAGGGTTGCTTGTCAATTTCCTCTCTCACATCCCTGAGTTGTTGGGCCAACTCCTCATCAAGCTTTGGGTCAAATATTTCCAAAAATATACTTCATTCCCAGTTCCTCAACATCTTCTTTAGAGGATTGTGTTTCTTCTTATTCATCCTCACACACCACTTTATCAATTACCAGATGTTGATATTTAGGGTTTTCATGATAATCATCTTCTTCTTCCTCAATTTCTTTGGTTGCTTCCCTTTCTTTCCTTTCCAACTCCTTAGATACTTGCATCATTACTTTCATTTCTAGTGGCTCAGTTGGAGGAGTAGGGATGGGAAGGCGGACAAAAACTTGTGCTAGAGCAGCTTGTATTGCTGGATTCATGAACATCCTAGACAGCTTCATGGGTATGTTTTGCATGTGTCGGGAAAAGGCTTATGGGAGTGAGAAGGTAGGCATTGGCATTGTTGCAGTGGCCGATGGGAGGGTTGATGATGGAGACATGGAGGAGGAAGAGAGAGAAGAGGTAGTAGTAGACAAGGAATCTATGGCCATAACTTGTGTTGTAGGGGAAGTAGAGGTAAGGTGGACTGAAATGTCCACTATAGGCGAAGAAGAGGAAACCATCACCTGAGAAGCAGGCAGAGGAGCAACAGTAGTGGTAGTAGCAGCAGTGGTGGCAACAAGAGTGGAAGCAGTAGGTGGGGACTTTGGCTACTCGACCTCTTCTTCCTCTCCTTCACAGAGTGGGTCCTCTTGTATAGTGGGCATTTCTGTGAAACTGCTCAAATTCTTTGGTTTGTTGGAAGGTTCACCTTCTGATGCTTTCCTTAAATATACCCTAGTTTTGGGTTGGCATTTAGATGTTTCTTTTCTCTTCTTGGACCGTGTAGTAGGAGGAGATGCTAAAGTTTCTTTGGTCAGGGCAGCAGTGGTAGAGGCACTATCAATCTTGCTCTCGGGTTCATCCTCGAGCTCACCATATGTTAAAGTAGCCCCTTGAAGCTTCAATTGAGAAATCTTCCCATCGATCCATTGCTTTGTTCTTGCCTCAATAGGCTTCATCAAAATATCAAGGTCACTAACCTCTTCCTCATTCCAATCAATCAGGGGTAGTAGTAGATTCGCGACAACATCATACACAAGATCAATTACTATGTTTTCATCCTCAACAATCTGATCCAACACTAGAAACAATTTGACTATTTTGATAAAATACGTTGCCATGCACATGCAGTGCCTCATACTCACTTCCTTATCATCCTTGCAATTGGCCCAAAAGTTCTTGACATTATGCAAATGGGCATACTCTATCTCGAACACCTTCAACTTGCCATACAGGTCCATCCATGGCCCTATCCAAATGTGATGGGATAAGGGACCCCTACTCTATGCTTGTCGCTCAGAAGGGTGTGTGCACACTGCAGCTGTTGGAAGAGTTCAAGTAATATCAATGGGTCATTTGGGTACCGAGGTAGTTTATAGGGTTTATCTGAGAATCCCTTGGCTCATATGTATGTAAATTTGGGAAATTAGATAAATAGGAAGCTGAAGTGGTGGATATAAGCATTGACACTATAGGTAACCCTTCTTTCAAAGTCACCTCCAAGTAGTCTAATTATACTCCCAATGAAGGCATCATTGACTTTGCAATAGTATTTCTTAATGTTCTGGTACTAGAGCTATGAATATTTATCATATACCTTTAATTCCCTTCCCGAAGTTAGGCTTGGGGCTACAAATAATGTTAGAAACCAAGATCAGACATGCAAACCAAAAAACCTTCCACATAAGAGAAAAGCAAATAAAAGCAGAGCTATTACAAGAATATGTGCAAAATATTATTATTTAGGAATTCATTAATTACATGAGATTATTTTCTTTATAAAAGGAATGTATGCATAACCCTAATCTTATATTGAGCAACAAGATAGGTCAAAAAGATAAGGATGACAATAATTAACCTAGGAATTAAAATATTACCTAAGTAAACTTATGCAAGTGTAATTAAATATTAATTACACCAACACCCCCCCATAATTGCAACTTAGGGAGACTAAAAAAGCATGCACCTAAAACTAAGATGAATGCAAGAAAGCATGAATGGGTCCAAGCAACAAGGCCTGATCAGGTACCCATGTACAAATGCAATAATGAGGTAGAGAAGGAAAACCCAGTGGGACAAAATCCCCCTATAATGGGATGACTGCTGCAAAGAAGCATTGGAAGAACATTGTGGAGTAACACTGGAACCAAAATTTGGCAAGCAAGGAAAGATACTTCTATCTACAAGAAACCATAGTGGAATCATAATAATGCAACAATAGATCCGATGCCATGGAACACTGGAAAACTCACAAACTGGAACAACCCTGGAATCTGTGAAGCAATAATAGATGAAATGATGAAAAAATATGGAATCTGTGTATCTCGATGCCGATGCCAAACTGTGACTAAAAATATTCCATGGGAACAAGTACCATAAAGACTCTGGAAAATTAACCATAAAAACATGGCCCTCAAACTGAGATGGATCTGAACCAATGTGGATCAATAACCATGGACTCTCAATCTGAAGTGTGAACCGATGTGAATCTAATATGTGTCAAGCTAGAGCAAGATGTGGCCAAAAGAAACTAAGAAACCAGATACAACCCATGTAAGTTTCCATCAAAACAAGATGAAGATGGAGATCAAAGTGCATGCAGCTTTAATCAAATTATTATGAAAAAAACCCCCCTGATGAAACTTTATCTCAGTTCATTTATTACAATAACCCAATGATTTTAAAAGGAGAGAATGCTAAATATTCCTAAACAAAAAATAAAAATAGACCTTAGATCTATGTAGAGGACTGAACCATCTTTCCAACGCCACAAGAATGGCGAAAAAAGGATCACTGAGTCAAAATATATGTTCTCCGGAGTGAAAACAACATGCGACTTCCGAGGCTGAAAAAGACATCAAAAAAACAAAACCAAAAAATCAAACCTATACCATTGCAAATTTCATCGAACCAGCTTTCCGACGATATCTCGTCTTCCCAATTTTGACTCTGTATGCCCAAGTTATGCCAAAAAGAAAAAAATCCCTAAAAAAGGCCCTTTCAGCACTAATTAGGGGCAAAAAATCAGCCCTCAGGCGCTGGCCCTTGGTCCTCCATGTGACCGTGCGCTCAGAGGGGGCAAAAAAATCCACCTTGGGCGCCATAGTGCTTAAGGGGCCTGTGGGGGCTAAACGCAATGGCTCCCGATCCCCACATGACCCTGTCGGAGGGCGAAGTTGGCGTGGGGGCTTAAATGGTGGTAGACCAGCTTGGAGTAGGCGGCAAGGCCGGTGGGAGCAACCAGATGGTGGTGGGAGCCGTTTATAATGGGTGGTACAAAAATTCTACCAAGTTTTTGATTTTTTAAATTATTTTTTTGATTTTTTTTTAAATTTCCACCTCGTAGAGCGTGCCCTAGGGCTGTACGGCCTTGGATCAATTTTTTTTTGCCTCTCCAGATGACTGTGTCCAAAATGGACAAATTTTATATGAAAATAGGGGTTTTTGGGTGCTGCGGACTCAATGGCGAGGTCCATTTTGTCCAAAAATTCCCAGAAAATTAGGCAACCCCTAGATCTCTCAAAAAAATCACCGATCTTGAAACCCTCACAAATCTAGAAAACGGTGACCAAAAAAAAATAAAAATAAAAGCCAATCCTGACTTTTTTTAGTGCTCTGAATCCAATGGAAAACCCCGATCTAATCCAAGATGCTTCATAAATATACTCAAGGAATGAAACCCTCGAGGAACCCCAAACGTGCTCTACAATGTATTTCTCTAAAAAGGATGAGAAGGGGCTACAAATAGAGACTCTGATACCATGATAGAAACCAAGATCATACATGCAAACCAAAAATTATTTCATAGAAGAGAAAAAAAAAAAAAGTAGATCTATTGCAAAAAGATGTGCAAAATATTATTATTTAGGAATTCATTAATTACATGAGATGATTTGCTTTATAAAAGTAATGTATGCATAGCCCTAATCTTGAGCAACAAGATAGCTCAACAAGATAAGGATGACAATAATTAACCTAGGAATTAAAATATAACCTAACTAAACTTATGCAAGTGTAATTAAATATTAATTACACTAACAAATAATCCACTTTATTGGGCACGATCGACGAGTAGATAGACCAGGTACAAGGTCATGTAGAATTGGGAGGTCTTCTTTACTACCACAAACTATTCATGTAGGCAGTTGCTTATCATGCCCGCCCAATGGAACTGGGTCTTTCCCTAATGATTTCTTCAATAAAGTATAGCATCCACTCTTGGAAGAATACTTCAGTTGGGAGGCCCATGACCCTGCTCAATAAGGTTACCAAGTCATGGTAATCCTTGTAGAAATCACTTCTGAAGAGTTCTTGGGGCACCTTGTTTGCACTTCCCCTCTTCTCCTTTAGCCAATATTGGTTAATCAACTTCTTGCACTTGAGGGAGTCGAAATCCCATGTGGTCTTGGCATATTCTTTGGATGCTTCTTCCATTTCATCAAAGGTTGGTATATGCAAGGTTTGTTTGATAGACTTGGCAGAGAGATATGCTAGAATGTTTCCATCCTTGTCTACTATTCTCTTAGTGTCTTCTTGATATGCCTCTCTACAAACCATTACAAGTTCGGGAGCAATGAGGGCAGGTGGGAAACTGGCAGCTTTTGCCAACCTACTTCTTTTGATTCTTTTGCAATTTTTTGTGGTGGGGTTGACAATAAGCCACTGCTTGAACTCATCGATGTCTATATGCCCCAAGTTGGTATCTAAGATCTCTTTCTAGTCCATGGTGACCTTTGACTTGAGGGGCTCCCCTTGGAACTTATATTTCATTTCATCTTTTTCCTCCTTGCCTTTGGGTGCTTTGGCTGACTTCTTTCCTTTTTCTTTCTCCACGGCCACCTCTGAGTGTCCTATAGTTGGTTCCATATATCCTATAGGCAAAGGAGCAGTAAACACATTCAAGTATAAAAAATGTGAGGAACGTTAGCCAAAATCCAACAAAAATGATGTTAGATCAGATAGTTCATCATTCAAAGGTCCTAACATTTCTCTTGGATCATCGTTAGCCGCTTGTTTGAGGAAGTTATGGCAATGTGGGCCTAGGGGTGTGAACTTCTCTGGGCTAGCAGCCATTCTACAGGCAGTTGTGGACGGATGACGAACAGGACACGGTGACCTGCATGGCCCCGCCCGCATCAAGATTTGGCCATGAAGTGGGGGTCCACCAAGAAGGTCAGGCCATTTGGGCAGGTGGGTCAAATCAACATTGAGGCTTCAGGGTCATCAAATTGATCATTTAGGCATGCGGGCTTGAGGTACGCAAGTGCAGGAGGTTTGCTGGCTGCTTAGTGTTCTTCCATTTGAAAAATGATCTAGGCAATGTGGCACCCCGCAAGTGGCATCCCGTAATGTGGGATCTGCGGCTTCAAGGGATGGTGTTGGCATTATATCATCAAATTTCATACCATTCATAGGAGTGCAGGCTGGAAGGTGCGGGAAGTCGTTGGGAGTTGGTCATTTGAAACGATGGAGGTGGGACAAAAGTTTGCCAAAGGAATCTGACATCATCGGGTCCACAAGCTTGGGCATCACTCACTTGTTGTTAGACAGTCAAAGGGAAACGACGGGGTCAAGTCCTATGTAGCGGGCTGACGGAGGGCCTCAGGCGTTTGGACACGACGATGATAGGATGACTGCCCACTAGCGGCTACCCACATGGGGCAACCCACAAAGTCTTTTCTACTTAGGAATTTTCATTTACTTGGCTGAGACAGAGGTAGCTGGTGTGGGATCTGTAGGACAAAGAGATGGATGTTTGAGGCCATTTGGAATAACAAGCTTGCCACAGCGGCCCGCAGAAGGGAGTTTTGCAAGGAGCTGCCCGCTAAAGGACCAACACTTAGTCATTTTAGCATGGGGAGATCAGATAACAGTAGTAGGATTGAAACCCGCCCGTCAGAAGGACTCTACGGTTCTGTCATTTTGAGGGGTTGTTGATGGGACAACAAAAGGGGAGAGAAAAATTGCAAAGGATGGTCCACATAAGATAAGTTACTCTTGCTTTAAGCTCGAGTGGTGGCCATGAAGGCGAGGCCCAATAGGAAGACAGACGGGTCGTAAAGGTCGTTTGAAATGGTGAACCTAGGACAGAATCCCGCAGATGGAAATATGCAAGTAGCGACCTGCCCAAAGGGTCAGCGGTTAGGTATTTAGTGTAGGAACTTGGATGGAAATGACCGAGGTAGGGCCCAACCATTGGGATGACCTTAAAGCTCCGTTGTTTGAAGGGATCATTTGAACAATGGCAGAGGCAGGGTAGAAACCCGCACAGTCGGACCCGACAAGGTGGAAAGCCCTTGTTTTGATTTTGCTTAATTTTAACCATTGGCGGAAAAGTGTGGACATCTTTTCGTGAACTCAAGTTCACAGAGGATATTGGTCGATCATCTTGAATTTTGGAATTTTAAGAAATGGGTGATGGCAGTAGGTGCTTTGCGAGCCCGCAGGGCATGAAAGCCCTAGTTCAAGAATGGTCGCAGTGTCCTCGAGTTCCGCATGCTCCTCGTGGGCGATTTTCAACAGATTTCAAAATTCTAAAAAGTTGATTTTGATTACCTAGGAGTGTTCTAGCTAGATTTCAAGTTTTCCTTGATATTTTCACAAATTTTAAGGAAATAAAAGAAAATTTAAAACATGAATGGCAATGGAAGACCAACCTAAAAACCATGATGAAATTGATGAGGATATTGCAAATGGAGACCTCGAATCGGTGTAGGAGCTCAGTGGGCACAATGGCAAAATTGGCAGGAGGCTCTGACAAACTCTTGGAATTCCTGACAATGAAAATGATAGCTCAAAATGGGCTATTTATAGACTCTTGAACAGTTAGTGCATGCCATTAATGCAGGTATGATGGTGGCTATGGTTGGTGAGCACATATTTCAAGAAGGGTGGCGGGACAGGTGGAGTCCGCAGAGTGGATGACTCCCCAGACTTGGCTGTCAGATAGGTTGGCAACATAAATGACACAAGAGGGTGCGAGTCCCTCTGAGTGGGAGGATGTGCTAACCTGGCCATTTGAAACGACGAAAGCAAGGTGACACTTCGCATAGAGTGGCCTGCAAGGATAGACCCACAGTGCTAAGAGGATGACAATTTTAAAGTGTGAAGGAAAACAACTAGGGAAATCCCGCAAAGGCCTAAGGCCTTGAAAATTTGAGGGTAACAAAACTTGGTCAACTCAAGATGATTCTTTTAAGAATTTCTGACCACTTAGGACTCAAAAATAGGGGCACAAAAAATGAGGCAGCAATAAAAGTGACCCGATGAAGTGAAAAGAGAGAGGGTCCCCATTCTAAATGGGGCATGTGTGCTATAGGCACAACAAATGGTGACTCTACTGGGGAATGCTCCTGAGCATTCTAAGGATAAATGCTCATTCAAAACCCATAATCTTTGGTTTCGTAGACTTGGGGCCAGTTTCCAAAAGTGAACTAGGGTTCTCAAAGGAGAACAAGATCCTTAACTGAATCAGATCATGAAATGTCTTGGAAGTGTGTGGGTATAGTGAATTCATTCCCTCTCCTTAGAGACTATAACCAAAAACCACTAATCAGGCCAAGCAGGCTACATTAATTACCTAACCCCAAAAGTAACCTCGACATTGCCTTGTTGCTAGTTAGGCATCCATAGCCCCGACAGAGTTGTCGCTGTGATCCCACAAACATTGCTCTATTGTCACATGAGCGTCCATAGCCCCGGTAGAGTTATCCGCACACCCACATAGTTTCCTATTTTTGACATTTTTCTTTCTTTTCTTTTCTACTATTATATTCAATATTCTTTCTTTTTCTAAACCATGTGAGCATTGAAGCTCACCATGGGTTTGGAATCATAGTGGTCACTAGAGCAGATTTAGGATTTTTGACTTGCCTCACCTTCATAACAACCACTAGACAACTCTTCAGAAGCAATTAGTGTTTATCTTGTGTAGGACCCGAGATGAAATGCGATAAGACTCAACTAAGGGTCCCGTTTTGGGTCAAGTCAAAGTTCAAGTAAGGAAACTGTTCCATAGTAGCAGTCAAAGACCAAGAGTTGAAAGTGAATGCTTATCCAAAGAACACTAAGAGTGGGCAACAAAGTAAATCACTCATTGAGTTAAGCACAACCACCACAATGGGAACAAAGAACATCCTATCAATAGAACAAAACAACTGGGAAATGAGCAAAACAAAAGTGACGCAAAACAACAAAACAACAAAGCAAGGAAACCAAAGGCAACCTAAACTAACCCATATGCAAATATTTATAGGAACAACTCGGGAGAGCTCAAGATTGGAAATAATGCTTGAGGTACTGCCCATTGATGGGCAACAAAACATCTTCACTAGTTAATGTATTGAGGTGGAAAGCATTATCACCGAGGATCTCAAAAATTTGAAAGGGTCCAAGCCAGAGCTTGTTGAATTTGTCATGTCCCCCTTTCTTCTCATGGGTCTTGTCCCAACATAGGACCAAATCAACAATTCTAAAGGCCTTCACTTTGGCTCGTTGATTGAACCATCTTTTGACCACACCCTGATGTTTGGAAAAAAATTCAATGGGATGGTCACACACTTCTTCTAAGTGAAGCAAATCAACTAAACATGCTTCCCATTGATCCCCTTCTTTGTAAAAGGTATTAATGAATTGGAGAGTTGGTATCTTGAGGTGAACCGAGAATACCTATTCTAGGCCATAGACGAGGTGGAATGGGGAATCATCCAAGGAAGCCTTGTTGCGTGTACGATATGCCCAAAGGGAAAAATGGAGCTGGGTGTGCCAGTCCTTGGGATTCCTATCAAGCAAGTTTTTTATGGCAGTGATCAAGTTTTTATTTGTGGACTCGGCTAGGCCATTTCCCTAGGGATAGTAGTTGGATGAGAATTTGAGGGAAATTCCATAATCAAAGGCCCAACTGGAGAATTTAAGTGAGGCAAAGGCAGGGCCATTATCACAAACTAACACATACGGGCAACCAAAATGATTCAAAATGAAACTTTTAAGGAAATTAATAACTACCTTTGTGGTACATTTCCTACATGCAATAGGTTTTGTCCATTTAGTACAATAATCAGAGGTGGTTAGAATGTATCTACGATCCACAGAGGATGGTAGGCTTATTGGACCAATGAAATCAAGACCTCATTGCGCAAACGACCTTACCTCCAAGACTGGTTGCAGCGGGACAACAATGTTTCTTTCTCTAGTTTTGGTGGTCTAATAGACATGGCACATACATACATGATTATGCGCATCTTTGAAAACTACTGGCCAATAGTAGCCTGCTCATAGGATTTGATGCGCGAATGAAGAACCAGATCCATGACCAGTGCCAAATTTGTCATGAAACTCTTTTAGCACACATGTCGCCTCTTCTTTTTTGAGGCATTAGAGGTAGACCCCTTCATGATTTATTTTGTATAGTAAAAATCCTTACAACATATAGCTGCTACTTTTCAGTCTGAGGGCACGCTTTTGGAATCTTGTAAGCGGGGTAGGCACTTGTTGTGCAACAAGTAGTAGACAATATCATCATACCATTCTTTGGGGGAAACATCTTCGAGCTGATACTGCTGAACTGTAAGCTCAAGTTCTGCCTCAACTACTATTTCAGCTATCATTAGAGTGAGGGCTTGTCCTCTTACTAGTTTCATTGGCTAAATTTCCATGTCATATTCCTGCAGCAAAGTCACCCACTTTTCTCTTGTTTCCCCTAGCTCATTTTGCATTAGCAATGTTTTCACTGCCGGGTCTGGTACAATGGCAAACACCTTATTCCATAGGATGTAATGTCTGAATTTCTTGACTTCCCCGACAAGAGCATATGCTTGTTTTTCTATGCTATGGTATCTTAGTTCAACATCCTTTAAGGGAGCACTCATGAAAGCAATTGGGTGCTCGTTCCCTTCATCATCTTTCTGAGTCAAAATGTTAGCACACAAATGGTCTGAAGGAAATGAGTAAATATAGAAAGGCTTTAGATAATCCGGGCTAACTAGCACAGGTTCATCAACAATGGTTCTCTTGATTTCCTCGAAGGCCTGCTTTGCCTCAGGAGTCCACTCAACTTTGGCATCTTGCTTTAGCATGGCGTTGAGTGGCTTAACAATTTCAATAAAGCTTGTAATGAATTTCCTAACAAAATTTATCTTTTTGAAGAAAGAATTCAACTCTTTCTTGCTGCTCGTTAACTAAATCTTCAAAAGGGACTGAATATGCTCGGGGTATATGGATATCCCATGCTCTGAACTAACGTACCCGATCAACTTGCCTTTTGTGACTCTGAAGATGCACTTCTTTGGGTTAAGTGAAACCTCAAATTCTCTGCACCTTTGAAAAAATTTGCATAGATCAAAAACATGTTCACCTCACTTTTTTGAGAACACTGTAAGATCATCCATGTAAATGATGATGCATTTTTTGATTAGATCCTTGAAATCTATGTCCATTGCATGCTAGAAAGTGGTGCCCATGTTCATGAGTCCGAACAACATCATCCTGTATGCAAAGATTCCCCACTTCATGGTGAACACTGTCGTGCGCCTATCTTCATATTACACCATGACCTGGTTGTACTCAAAATACTCGTCGAGGAAGGACATCATTTGTGAACCGTTGATGATCTGTAGTACCTCATCTAGTGAAGGCACATGATAGTTTTCCTTTTTCGACACTCTGTTCAAGTTGCGGAAGTCCACACACAATCTAATTTCTCCATTCTTCTTTCTAACTAGGGCTAAATTGGCCACCCATGTGGAGTGCCTGATTGGGAATATGATCCTAGCCGATAGCAGCTTCTATACTTCTTTATAAATGATGGGCTCCAACAATTCATTGATGGATGCTATCATTGTCGAAATGGGAGGACATCTGTCTTAAGAAGAATAGTGTGTGTAATAATGGAGGTGTCATATGTCTTTAAATCTTCAGAACTCCATTCCACCACATCATGATACTTCCACAAAGCATCAACGATTCATTTCTTTTCCTTTGGCGTGCATACCTTGCCAATGAATACATTTTTAACTTCCTTGATTGTTCCGAGGTTGTAAGCACCACACTGGTTGTTGATGGAATCCTTCTTCCTTTGTTGATCCTAATCTCTGATATGATCTAAATCAAATATCAGTTCAAGCTGAACCATACCTCTAGGAATAGTGTTTGTTTTGTGATTCATGACCCCTTCAATATCTAATTTAGCCTCTTTAGACTCAGCTTCATCAATTATTTGAGTTGCAAACACATTGGAGCTAGTGATGAACTCCAAGATGTGCTTATCATCATTGAATACCTAGAAATGAGTGATATTGTATAGCACAAATGGGGTGGAAGTAAGCTCAATGGTGAACCTTTTGAGACCTGACAGAGAGAGGGGTTGTAGCATGCTGACATCTTAAGCTAAGGCATCAGCAGTGTGGTTTTGGGAGTGAGGGATCAACTGGATATTAAAGGCATCTAGACTTTCTAAAATATCCAAAAATCTATGCCTATAGTTTGCTAACCTTCTATCATGGTAGGAGTATAACTTGTTTCACTACCAGTTCTGAATCACCAAAGACTTGCAGCATCTTAAATTTCTTCCTTAGAGCCATTAAGAGACCATGAACCAACGCCTCATACTCTGCTACATTATTGGTACAATAGAATTGGAGTCTATGGGAAGCAAAGTAAGTCTTACCTATAGGGATGATGAGTTCAAATCCAACACCAAATCCCTGCTTGGACTTAGACCCATCGAAGCGTAGCGTCACAAACTTGGAAGGTTCTTTGACTTCAGGGCCAATCATGCATTCATCCCTTCTTGGTTGCACATATGTATCCGCCATTCCTGGAATGGAGACTGACTCATCATAGTTGGTGGAAAGCTATCTGGTTGACAACTCCTTTTGAGATGTGGCTTGTCCTTTGATGTGCTCTACTTCCATTTGACACAAGCAACACTCAAATTCTGAATGGGCGACATTGTGCACTCTACACCAGTTAGGAAACAAAATCTCTTGGAAATCCCTTCTTGCTCCTAGACTAAGTTGGTCTTGTATGCATTTCCCCACGAAATCTCAGAAACCATCTAATAGTCCTAAGTTACCATCCTCAAAAGACTCATCATCGTCTTAATCTACCAACATTTCTATGCTCTGGGGTGCATAGGTTAAGTTGGCTAAAGGGCTGCATAGTACTGGGAAGACCTCTTCAATCATCTCTTTATCTTGAGGCTCCGATTCTTCCTGATACATTATAGGAGAATAATTTCCTAGTTTAGTTTCAGCAAACAACACCTCATTAGCGTTGTTATATTATGTAATCATGAACTTCATACATGCCTCCCAATCTATGCGGATCTGGTTTGGAAACCCTTTCCACGGTAGCCACATGTGAGAGAAATTAGTTGCAGCATACCCATTTAATGCTCAGGTGAAGTCTCATCCCAGGATTATCCCATATGTGTTAGGAATATTTGTAACCTGGATGTCAATAACTTGTTGTACCCTGAGATCTGCAACAATTTGCATGGGAATACGATTGATTTCTCTGACGATGTT
This sequence comes from Sequoia sempervirens, assembly GCA_007258455.2. Classification (NCBI taxonomy): domain Eukaryota; kingdom Viridiplantae; phylum Streptophyta; class Pinopsida; order Cupressales; family Cupressaceae; genus Sequoia; species Sequoia sempervirens. The sequence continues at coordinate 62,748,049 of VDFB02256132.1, read as the reverse complement.
CACTTCAGTTTTGTCCAGCTGAGTTACTTTTCTTCATGAAGGTGTGGGGACAATCCCAAGAGCTTTGCATACAACCAAAGGCATGATATTGGCTGATGCTCTGGAGTCAATCAAACAATTATGCAAGTTCTTCCCCAATATCCTGATGGTGGTAAGGAAGGGAGGCATTTCAAGCTTCCCTTGGAACAACCCCATAGGCATATTTGCTTGAGCCACTTGGTTCTTATCCTTCTCATTGGTATTTTCCCTAGTTTTCACCTGACTTTGATATTTAGCAGGTTTTTTTCCAATTTTTTGATTGGAAGAGGCATCTTTCTTCTTACCTATGATCTCTTGAATTATGGGTTCAAGTAGGGGCTCTTCGAAAGAGACTTTCTTGACTTGCGTTTCTTGTGTTGGTCTAGAGGAAGGGTTTCCATTGATTACCCTAAAGAAGGCATGTCTAACTATAGGAACCTTAAGTAACTCAAAAGCAGAAAGGCTAATTTTGACCTTCTTGAATTCTTCAACAATGTACTCCCCCATTTGCTCAATTTTAGCCTCGAAGGATCTACCTATGGAAGAGCTAGCTTGTTGGTTTTGGGTTTGGTTTGGTTGTTTGTTTCTATTCAAGTATTGTGTAGGTACATAGGGATAACCTAGATTGTTACTAGCATTGGGATCAGGTGGAATGCTAAAGTTATTCAATAGAGAAGAAGTAGTGAAAGGCCTCCCTGCTTGTCTCTTCCTTAAGTTATAGGGAGAGACTCTCTGATGGAACATTTGAACTTCATCCTCTCGGGACTCTTCTTCATCTACTAGACCATTATCTACTTAAGTAAAGAGATTTGATAAAGTTTCTCTGTTACTTACCTCTTTTACTTCCTCATTATTTGGGGAGGCAACCTCATTCTCAGGTTGGTTGCTTTTGCTTTGTGGAAATGGAGCTTGATTGACCACGAGCATGGAAGAGTCATATGGTTTTGAGGGAACTATGTCTCTGAAACTTGCACTATCAACGAAATTCTAAACCTCCACTTGAAAGATCTCCGCAACTGTGAGGAACTCAGGGAAATCCAACTCAAAGTGTTTATTTGTTTTACTAATCTGGTACCATCTAGATAAGGTAGCCTCACTGAGATACACTCCACTGGTTGTCTTCTCTGTACTAGTAGGCTAATCAAGAGGAGTAGGAACACCTCCATTGTTTGGTCTTGTATTCCACATTTGGCTCTTCCTTTGTGAGGGCCTTCTTTCAAAGTTCTAATTGGAATTATGTCCTTGTTCATAATTCTGCCTAGACAAGGTACCCATTTCACGGTTGTCCCTATTTTCTCGATTGAGGTTGGCCTGAATGCTACGTTGAGAAGCTTATAGCTAACTATTTTGGTTCTAGAGATGAGTCATTTATGTGGACATTTTTTTGATAATCTATGTTAGCTCATCCAATCGATCTTTCTCAGCATTTTTTGATGGTGACATTTGATTTTGGAGAAAGACGGGTTGTGCTATCGATTGGTTTTGGTAAGTGGCTAGGAATTCAGGCCCTTGCAGATATAGTGGTGCTTGAGGTTGCTGTGAATAAACCTACTACTGTTGAGGCTATAGATAATGTGGCACATGAGGTGCTTGATTCATAGGCTATCCCGGATGAGGAACCATGGGCATCTGCAACACTTGATTCATGAAAGGCGTTTGATGTTGTAGAGCTTGAGTGAGCCCTTGAACTTGCATGGGGTGAGCAACCTGTCGCAAGGAAGGTAGTGGACTAGAAATTTTTTTCCCAAGTCAGTGCTAGCCACAACCACCTCAACATAAGCATCCACTAACCTGGATGGTGGTGGTTTCATTCTTTTGACCAATGTTGCAATGAGGTTGTCCAAGGTTGCATAGTAGACAGGCGGGACAACGACATCATTGAGTGCATATGGAGCTTGTAACCTTGTGTATGCTCAGTGAAACTGATCGTTGAAGGAGCTAATTGGTTCATTAACCTCCCTATGAATCACCATGAATTGTTGATATAGTTCTAAGGGGTTGATTGAAATATTGTATTTCCTCAAGAAGGCATTCTTCAAGAGATCCCAAGTAGTAATTGACCCGATTGGCAATTGATGTACTAATAGAAGGCTTCCTCTCCTAGAGAATAAGGGAAAAGTTTGCATGCCACATCTTCATGATTGATCTGCATATCTTTCAATGTTGTTTGGAATATCTTAATATGTTCTTCAGTTGTCCTTTGCAGATCCTGAGGGTTGAACTTCATGCAAAAGCTCTTCAGGTTCTTGGGCATGTCATGGTAAGCATTGAATAGCAATGGAGAAGGATTATTCTCTAGCCAAGCCATAAGGGGAGGTGGAGGTGGTATTTTCTATTGAATAGGAACTTGGGGCTGCACAGGGGTAGCGGTAGTTGGAACTGTGCCTTGGACTTGGAAGGTAGGGATAGGGGAAAGACCCTAGCTGCGGGAGGAAAGCGGTTGAAATGCAATTTGGCACAGTTGAATGCAAGAGGTGGAGGTGGAAGAGGAAGGACAAGTGTGTGGCTGATGAAAGGAAGAAGGAGGTGAATCAGATGAAGTGGATGAGGAGGATGAGGCCGAGTTTGATCTTCGAGTCCTTCTAGCCTTGGTAGGGGGCTGCAGTTCCCGAAATTCCCCTTTGTTGGGTGTGGATCTTAGAATTCTATGGAACTTTTCTGGGGAAAAGTGATCCAATTCGAACCAACTTAACTCCAAAAGGGCCCTCCTTCTAGCACAAGTTCTGTTGATGGGTGCTTTCACACCTTCTCAACATAGGCAACACACAAGTATGCTACCTCTCTTGAAAGGTAAAAATCTGGAAACAAGTTCTAGATTGCTACCCCAAGGTCTCTCAGGTGTCAAGTCATGACAGGCATGGAATATCTTAGTTGGTTTGATGTGATCTTGTTGGAAATCATAGGGCAGCCTTACGTGGGTTAAACTAGGGGGGAATTGGATCCTTGGGTGGAGTTCATAATTTTTTTTGAAGGTTTACTCTATTGCTGTAAGTTCAGGACAACAGTCTCAAACTCCACTTTAATCTTTAGATTTGGCTTTACAGCGTGTAATGAACTTTATCTAAAGCACCTACAAAAAAAGAAAAAATGGCAGGGAAAGGGAGAAGTTCCTAGACTTGAAACTACTGATGAACAATAACAATGGGGGATGCTACAATGGACAACCTTCCTAAAAATTAGTCCCACTTAACCATATTAGTTCACAGTCTCATGAAACAAGTGCAATATTCTAAGGCCTACAAATTTCAATCATTCACCCACCATAAAGCATGAATAAAAGATAGAATTTAAGTGCAACATTCAAACAATGTTTAGACTAGCTTTACATTGTAGTTTATCATCAATAAACAACAAAAAGCATGAACAAAAAGGAAGGCATCAACACAACAAAATCATTCACCATCAATGAACATCTCTAACGAATCTATTAAAACATGCTAACACATAGAACAACAAATTTAATCTACTCAAATTCACTAACTAGGAGAAGAAGAATCATGAAACATAAAGTTGGAACTTAAGAATCCACCAAAATCAATGAACTTCTATTAAAATTTCAACATGTCTTTACAACAACTCAACTCTCTCTTGAAAATGAGAGGAGACCCCCCTATTTGTAGTGTCCAAAAAGAAAAATGAATGGCCAAGATTTAATCTCATTGTGTGGCCAAGATTCACTACAAATGAGGGTTTCACCTACCCCAAATATCTTACAATATAAAATTACATTTTGTCCTCTAGCCTATTTTATCATCTAGTGGACAACACTATAGCTCTTTTTTCTTCTAGTTGATTTCCTTGTTGTAGATACCCTATGAGGAATTCATTATCTATGATCTGATTTCCTTTGATCTTCTTGATGGTGGCATATTCCATGAATTTTCCCATTAAAATATGATGCCTATCCTTCTGAACAATCTCAGACTGGAGGATCTAAAAGTGAAGTTTCTTAGAATGATTGGCCACCTCCTTTGCATGCTTTGTATACTCTGGAGTGGCCTTAACCACTTGTTCTAATTGGACAAATGCCCTGGTAGTGAAATCCATGAAGAGCGGGGACAAATCGTCGAATGCACCCTCCTCCATCTTTTTATGGAAGTATTCTTTAATCTTTTCTGCATCTAGTTCTTCGGCAGACACATCCTGATTAGTCATTAACTTGATATATTATTTGTTGTTCGCCTGATGTTCTCTTTACCACTTGAGGTCAAGCTCGAACTCATGTAACACTCTTTCTAGCACCTCATTTGGATGATCAAGGGCCATTTTCCACATTTCAATTAACCAATGTTCGTCTTTGACGATGCCAAATTCCTTTTCCCAAGCTTTATCTGGTATTTTAAGGACAACTTCAACCTTTGGGTTGGTGATTCTTTAGAATTCAGCATAGCGGAGATATACTTTATCCATCTCCTCCAATTGTTGTTGTATAAGCCTGAATTTGTTAGTCATTTTGACAACATGCCCTATAGTTGTAGATCACCTACTAGAACCATTCCTCAATGGTTTTTGTCCAATTTTTCCTTCTTTCCAACTTGCTGATATGTTCTTTGGATAGTAGTTGAGGTGGTGCTGATGACATGGTGGGGAGCTCCTCTTTGGTAGACCATTGTTGTATGTAAGCTATCAAATCCACCACCTATGCCTTTATTTCCTCCTTAGAGGTCTTGTCCTTGTGCATTTGGTGCACAATGGTGGTGACATATCCTTGAAGATGGTCAATTTTCTATTCTCTCGTGGTTGTCCCGAAGTCAATGGTAGAAATATTATAATTGACCCCCTCTTCTCCCATCACTAGAGTGGCTATCTGTACCATCCTAGATCTCGAGGCATCCATTGTTAGGTGGGATCTAACCCTCGGCCTCTTTTCCTTTTTCGCGTTTATCTATACTTTGGATAGAATAGCTTCCAGCCTTCCCTTTGGATCCATTGGGGTTGGGGTTTTCTTCTCTAATTTCTTTTCAAGCCATTCATGCACTTGGGATTCCTCTTTTGGCGATTCATGATCACCTTCTTCCTCGCGGGTGCATTGAATTTCCATTGCCTTACTACCCAGAATTTCCTACTCTATCTTTTCTTCTTCTTCCTCATCTGAATCCTTAATAAATATTGTTTATCTTCTTGGGGATTCAGTGGCTGCATGCTCCTTGGGGCTATCCTCCTCCTCAAAGGTTTTCTCTTCTTCTTCTTCTCACTTAGGCCTGTGTTCTTCATGATGCTCTGCTTTTAGGATTTTCTTCATTTCAACCTCTTCTTCAGGATCATCTTCTTCTTTCTCTTGTCTTTCCTTTTCTTCTTGCTCTCCTGAAGGAGGAATCTCTTCATTATGTTCAATGCTCTTACCTTGCTCCCCTATTGGAGGTTCAGTGCCTACCTCCACTTCTTGGTCTATTTCTTTCTCTCCATTAAAGGGCTACTTGTCAATTTCCTCTTCGACATCCTTGAGTTGTTGGGACAACTCCTGCTCGAGCTCTAGGTCAAAGGTTTCCACAATATACTTCGTGTGCGGTCCCTCAACATCTTCTTTAGAGGATTGTGTTTCTTCTTTATCCTCACACACCACTTTATCAATTACTAGATGTTGATATTCAGGGTGTTCATGATAATCATATGTTTCTTCCTCCATTTCTTTGGTTGCTTCCCTTTCTTTCCTTTCCAACTCCTCATATATTTTCATTGTTGCTTTCATTTCTAGTGGCTCAGTTGGAGGAGTAAGGATGGGAAGGCCAATGACAACTTGTGCTAGAGCAGCTTGTACTTCTGGATTCATGAACACCCCAGATAGCTCCGTGCGTATGTTTTGCATGTGTCAAGAAAAGGATTTTGGGAGCAAGAAGGTATTAATTGGCATTGTTGTAGTGGCTAGTGGGAGGGTTGATGATGGAGACATGGAGGAGGAAGAGAGCGGAGAGGTAGTAGTAGATGAGGAATCTATGACCATAACTTGTGTTGTAGGGGAAGTAGAGCCAAGGTGGACTGGAATGTCCATCGTAGGAGGAGAAGAGGCAACCATTTCCTGAGAAGCAGGCAGAGGAGTGACAATAGTGGCAGCAACAACAATGGTGGCAGTAAGAGTGGAAGCAGCAGGTGGGGACTTTGGCTGCTCAACCTCTTCTTCCTTTCCTTCGCAGAGTGGGTCCTCCTGTATAGTGGGCATTTCTGTGAAACTGACCAAATTATTTGGTTTCTTGGAAGGTTCCCCTTTCGATGCTTTCCTTGAATATACCCTGGGTTTGGGTTGGCATTCAAATGTTTCTTTTCTCTTCTTGGACCATGTAGTAGGAGGAGATGTTGAAGTCTCTCTGGTCAGGGCAGTTGTGGCAGAGGCACTATCAGTCTCGCTCTTGAGTTCATCCTCGACCTCATTGTATGTTAAAGTATCCCCTTGAAGCTTCAATTGAGAAATCTGCCCATCAATCCATTGCTTTGTTCTTGCCTCAATAGGCTTCATCAGAATATCAAGGTCACTGACCTATTCCTCGTTCCAATCAATCAGGGGCAGTGGTAGATTGGCGACAACTGTTGGATGTTGTGGATGTGTTGCTGATATGTGGTTGTCATTGATGTCAACACTATTAGCATCATTGTATTGAAGGCTATATATGTTGAGGATATTGAGAAAATTATAAAAGGAAGTGTTCTAGATTCCCAGTGGAACTGTGTAGGTCATGAAGGTATCTTGTTATGTACATTGAAGATCAACTATTGTGGACTAAACGGTTTATTTTTTAGTGTATCTAGATCATCTACTAGAAGTTTCAAAGGTCTACATGAAGATTTGATAGTGTTGTGGTCTGATAGTATTTATGTGGTTTCTGTCTGTGTTCCTCAGTAAAGTTTATGTGATTCTGGTAATTCTAGTTGCTACAAATGTCTCTGTGTTGTTTCTTGGTGTTCTTGGATGTTTCGAGATCATGCTCTATCTTTGTGGTACATCCACATTGATTGGTGTACTCGTGGTCGAAGATTTTTCTTGTGCATGTTTGGGTTTTCATGTTCCTAGCCGATGCGATGGTGGTAACGTGTTGTGGATCCTTGAAAAGTAAAATTTGAATGTTTGGCATGCTTGTGAGTATTGTTTTGGGTAGCATCATTGTATTGGCCGATGGTGTTCAGATCCACATTGAGAATTTAATTGTAAATTTGGGCTGACATTGTAAATATGTTTTATTTTTCTAGCCAACTAAGTTGTTGATGTAATCTCTTGTTGCAGATATATAAGAGTGATTGTTTCATCGGTGTAAAGTGTGCTCAGTGTGCTCTTATGTGTGTATGTGTGAATATCATTTGATTGCAAAGCAGGGTGTGAAGAAAACTGAGTGAAGTGTGAAGAAGTTTGAGCGAAGAGTGAAGAAGGTTTTTTTGTGCTTAACTGGAACTGTAATCAGGCTTGTGTAGAAGCTATTTTCTCAATTCACAATTTGGATGGTTTTAATCCAAAACTTTCTTTAGAAAATGAGTCCTCTTTTGTATTTGAGCAGTGAGCTCTAGGAAGTGTGCCTGAATGCATACATGCATTCCCATTATTTCTCATTATACTTTTAACAGGGTATAATATTGTGGACTGACCTCCACCGTGGTTTTTCCCCTAAGAGGGTTTCCACGTAAAAAATCTTGGTGTTCTCTGTCTCTCTAATGTGTTAATTATTTTTTGGTTAATTTCTTATTCAAATCTGAGACTAAGTTAAGTAAAGTTTTAAAAGTTTAAATTTATATGACAACTGATTCACCCCCCCTCTCATTTGTTTGTCCTTGTTTTTCCAACAACATCATACCTAGGATCAATTACTGTGTTTTCATCCTCAACAATTTGACTGTTTTGACAAAATACGTTGCCATGCACATGTAGTGCCTCATACAGACTTCCTTATCATCCCTACAATTGGCCCAAAAGTCCTCAACATTATGCAAATGGGAATACTCTATCCCAACCACCTTCTTTAGCTTGCCATACGGGTCCATCCACGACCTTGTCCAAATGTGAGGGGATAAGGGATCCCCGCTCTATGCTTGTCACTCAGAAGGGTGTGTGCACACTGCAACTACCTACAGAGTTCAAGTAATATCAACCGATCATTTGGGTACTGTTGGAACTATTAAAATTTGATGATTTTGCATATCTTTCATCCCCCCTAAGTCTCCATATGGGTCCTTCTATAGGAATTTTTCTCATCTCGTGATATTTTTACTTGTATTTTGCCCATATTTCCCCATAGAATCCATCGGGTTGTGCATTTTCCATCTTGCTGAACCTATCGGCATAGGTCCTTTACTGTCTCCCCAACCCATGTTGCTTGTGCATTAACATTTGTTTGTTGTAGGTGTTTCGGCAAGACATGTTCTTTGTTACAGTGACCGACATTCATCCGTGGTTGGCTATCAGCATAACATTCATGTTGTTTTGGCGACTGTGGAGGCATCTATCGACATGAGTTTTGGCCGTCGGGGTAGTGTCTTACTGAATTAAATATGTCTCCCCGACTAAGTATATGGAGGTTCATTGGTGTGAGTTTAAGGGTATCGGCGTTATGTCATAGCGATTTCATTTTGTTACACTGACCGACAACAAAAGGATCAAGCTCGGTGAGAGATATGGCTATCGTTGTAAGGTCTTGGCGAGTGACCTTCGGTCTCACCGACCTTACACATGGAATTTCTTTCAAGTGATTTTCGGTGAGACTGTGGTGGGTTCGGAGTAAGTCTTGGCGAATGCAGGAGGGTCTCACCAATGAGACATATGTGGAATTTGTCGGCATAAGATTTGTGGTGTCTCGCCGAATGACATATGGGGTTTCGTTTTGGCCAAACATGGGGAGCTTCGGCAGAAGGTCTTGGCGAGTATCATTTGTCTCACCGACGGAGCACAAAAAAAAGGTTCTTTCAAATGGCTTTGGGTGTGAGATCTGTTTTCTCTTGGCGAACAAAAGGCTAGCTTGGGGTGACTTTCGGTGAAACAAGAGCACTCTACATGAGTTTTCCCCAACATCAATAGGTCTCGCCGATACACAAAACTAAAAGATACATCTCAATGAGAGTCAGGGCTTTCAAAGGAATGTCTCGGCGAGTGACCTTTGGTCTCGCTGATAACACGATGAGGAATTTGTCCGCGAGAAAGCCAAAATGTCTTGGCGAAAGTGAATAGAACAAAACATAACTGCTCAGTGTGACCTATTTGTTTCGATGTGTGGTCTTGGCAAGGTGCCTAGGGTCTCACCGAATGGAAAGCAGAGCTGAATTTTTTGGCATGAAAATTGGTTTGTCACAGTGACATATGTGTTAGATGGGAGGCTTTCGGTGAAACTTAAAATGATCTACATAAGGTCTCTCCGATATCTAAAAGCTATAGCAAAGCGGGTGAAATGAAAGGTGCAGTTCGGTGAAAGACTTCTTATGTCTTGGTGACTTGGAAATGATAAATGACCTTCCGCCTGACATAGTGGGTTCGCTATGTTGTCTCCTCGATATCACAGTGTTACAACGAAGGAACATAAGAATACTTCGTGACTTCGGTGTGATGAACAGAATGATATAGCAATCTGCAGGTGGTATGAAGCATATCGGTAAGGCATAAAGGCATCTAAATGACGTCTCATCGACTCAGATGAAATCACAGTGAAATCAAAATACAAACAGAGCGATTGACGAGTGAATTGCCTTCGGCATAACTGCTGCATTGTCCCGCCGACTGTTTCACTGGTGAACAACAGAAATACAAATCTTGTGGCCAACAGATTGATGTTTAAGGACCGTTGCAAGCCAACATGACTTGAACTTGAATTCTATGGAGGGCCGACATGAAATCTAAATATGATATGTTTTTCTCATGCTGGTGTATAAATTGACATATTGTAATTGTAAAACAACACCAGTTATTAGATATTCGATACACTGCAAGTAGATACAATAGAATAAAATTATCAAATCAGAGACTATTGTTGCATGATTTCAGAATGGAGGTATTTATGAAAATTAGTTGATGATGCTACATTTTTCTGGTGCCAATTATTTGTTGAATCTAATGAAAGTATTGCTAAGTTGTCTCCAAGATGGATTCTTTTTGATTGTTTAAATTGATATAACAAGTTTGTATTCAATTTATCAGTGCACATTTGTTGTACTTGTGTGATTGGTTGATTGGTTCTTTCAAGTAAAGACTAAATCCTTTTAGTTGATCACAGTAATCAAAGAGATTCATTTGGATTATTCAAGTAGAACTTAGTAATTACAAAATTGCATGTTTATACAAGTTGTAAATAGAATATATGCTAGATAATTTGAGTTTTCTCCAGAGAAGTGTTGCTCATCCTGATCTCATTTAACTCCGCATACCCAATAGGGCACTGGTCTCTGTATTTCATCATTTTGAACTCATTCAATTTCTTTATATCTGTTAATTCAACATTTTAGGATCTAGATCAGAATAGTGCTACTACTTTCAAGTTTGATTTCATTTGTTCACTTCCATTTGCCATTGTGGAAAAATCATTGTGCAAGAAAGATAATCATAAGTCAAGTTTGCTTCATTATGAAAGGTACACCCACCTAGGTCTAGCAGCACCTGAAGAGTAGAAGGTTGAGTTCTCTTGAACTTGTCCGTTACCCTAAAACGTATCAAGAGATTGGCAGCCTCTTGAGGCATTCCACCTACGTTTTTGAGAGCTAAAAAATTGGCGACTCTGCTGGGGAACACATTCAGAATCAAGGCCTTTCATAGAGTCAGGAACTATATGCAGACTTCGCTGGGAATAAGAAACATCAAGTATTTTCTCATTTTTTGAAAAAAGTGAGTGGCAACTCTGACAGAAATTTTGCAGTTGTTCATCATGAATGGAAGAAGATCTCAGTACAGGGGAGGTCATACTGGAGCTCCTGCTGGCAACAGTAAGTGGACACACAAAGATGAAAAAGCTGATAAGGGAAAGAGGATCAATGAGGACATGTGCATAATAGACAAAGGTAAAGCACTAGGAGCACATTGTGAAACATATAATTGCTATGATACATGGAAAGATGATTCAAGTGCAGAACTTTGTACCCCTAAAGATCAAAGAAATACTTTTCCTTTTCACAATTCTCAGAAACAGGCTGAGTTTGAAGCTAGGAAGCAGGCTGAGTTTGAAGCTAGACTTGAGCCTGAATGAATCAGAATTCAACATGAACATGATCAAAAGATGGAAGGTAACCAAAATGTGTTTATTGATCATGAGCTTCCTGAGGAAGTAAGAGCATAATTTGAACTACAGAGGAAGATGATAGAGGAATTAGAGGCTAAATTACAGAAAACTCAAGTTGCTGATCAGACAACTGGTCGCCCCCCAAAGTATGTACCACCTCATAAGCAAGGTAATCATGGTGCAGGGCCTTCAAATCCACCAGTGTCTCCTCACCATCAGACAAGGAATCACTATAAGTAGCCAAATCATCCACCTCATATTCCCACACAGCATACAGGTGTGCATCCACCTTCTGGTGAATCTTTTATCCCACAACATAATGTGTAATACAACAATCCTATGAACCAATATCAGTACCCACCTATTCCTCCTCCTCACCAGCATACAACTATGATCAGACAGTTTGATTTAGCAGGCTTTCAATTATACCCATTCCCTATGGATGGTAGCTGGAGGGGTATGGTGCCCAAATTCATAGGAAGTAATGCAATCACTACTGAAGAGCATTTGACAAGTTTCAATGTTTTCATCCAAGATATTGATGTGTCATATGAAGATTTACACATGAAGTTGTTTATGATGTCACTTATTGAAGATGCCAGTGATTGGTTTAACAACTTTCCTGCGTATTCAATTAATTCTCTTCAAATATTCTAGGACAAATTCCTAGAGCAATATGGGAATCTAAATGCACCAGATGCAACTCTTCATGAATTGATGTGAATTTAGAAATACCAGAATGATTCAATTTATGATTTCAACCGAAGATTCAATAAGTTGCAGACTAAGGTACCTCCTAGATCAAGGCTACCAGATTCTGTAGCTTTGAGTGTCTATTTAAATGCATTTGATCCTAAATTAGGGTACGAATTGAGAAATAGATTTCCAAGAGATCTGGTTGAAGCTCAGAAGATAGCACTGACAATTGAAAACAACAAAGCAGGTATAATCAATAAAAGAGACAACCCTAGGCCTCATCAGCAAAACAACAATTATCAGTATAGACAGGAGAACACATACATAAATGAAAGGCCGAGGTTGCATGATATGCCTTATAATACAGACTGGAAGGATGGAAAACCTATAACAGTTAGGCCCAAAAATAAAGAGACTCCTGATCCATTGAGCAAAAAGGGAACTTATATGGTGAGTAATAATTACTTCTGTGAAGTTTGTAATCAACCACATTCCCCAGATTATTGTGTTGTAGCCCAAAGAATGCAAGAGGAAGGAATGTTGATGGAAAAAAATGGAGAAGATCACAAAGTGTATTTGAATTCAAACACTTTTCACCATATTGAGGAAGGGTACTCATATTCAGAGGATGAAGGTTATGAGTATGATGTTTCAAATCAGAGATACAATGTCCATATGGCTGAACAGTAGGTCTTTTTTTATTCTGAAGAGGACTATATAGAACAACATTATGATGAAATGCCTACTCACTGCAGTATGAGGAGACTCACCAAAGAGGAGATAGAGAGACTAACTGTTGTTGCAGTTGAGGAAGCAAAGAGTAAATACTGGTTGAGAAATAGAACAGTAAATGAGAATGAATGTGTCCCTAGGGGAATCTTCATGAAGGACTAGAAGGCAACACAAGGAACTGTGAAAAATCCAGAAAAGAGACATCCTGATAAGAATGAACAGAAGCCTGTCCAAAAGCAAGAAGTTGAATAATTACACAGAGAGATACAAAAGCCTGACCAACCTAGTAAAAAAGAGAAGGAAGAAGACAAAGGAGAAACACCAGAACAAAAGAAAATTGTTAAGGTAGAGGGCTCTTCTTTTGACTTCACACAAGCATTATCCCAGGTAAAAATATCTATTCCTCTACTTGAATTGATGAAAATAAAAGAATACAGAGATAGTGTTGTTCAAATGATAATGAATTCTGAAAAGAAACTAGCTATTCAAGCAATCAATAGGCAGGAAAAAATAGGTATCCCAGATGTCTGCTTGAATGATGTATTAGCAACTTCCCCACAAGTTGATCATTTTTTCACTACATTACTCATAAATAACAAACTACTGAGGAATTGCATGATAGAATCTAGTGCTACTATAAATATTATGCCAGTAGGAGTTATGAAGCAGCTTGGCATGTGGGTCGATACATATGAAGGAAAATGCCATGCAATGGATAACATACCTGTACCTATGGTAGGCATTATGAGAGGTGTTGAAGTCAAATTGGCTACTTATCCACAGGTGGCTTATAATATAGACATAACAGTGATTGATACTCCTTAGTTTGGGATGCTTTTATCAAGACAGTGGATAACAACAGTTGGGGGAAATGTCCAGTTTGATTTGTCTTATGCAACTATTCCAGTGAATGATCAGGAAGTTAAGTTATACAGGGAGCCAAGAATGAATCAGCTTGTTGACTGTGTACCACAAGATCAGATCAATTGTTTCTGTGATGTAAATCTTGGCAATTTCAAGATAGAATCAACCCAGCACGAGTTAGTTAGTACTAATCCAATTAAAAAATAAGTTGTGCCTGACTGCAATGGTATGTGGAGGATGTACTCTGGTGGAGCATGGGAGCCTGAATCATTGTATTGGCTAGAGTCATCAAAACAATATACCTCTGATCCAGTAAATAAATTTATTAATACCACACAAGGGAAAAGGTATGAAGACAATGATGATATCACAAATGAGCATCGGGAGATCAATTATACACTGCAGCCAATAGAAGATGAGATAGGTAAAAATCAATATGGTTCATATGATAGCCTGCATGAGAAAGACGAGGATGATGAATTTCTTTCCTGCATAACATATTATGACATAGAGGGCAGTGTATGTTGTGAAGGATCCAGTGAATATACAGATTGTGAAGATGAATTTGTGGATTTTCATCTGCAGCAAGGTGATTCTTGTAGTTCTTGTGATGATCAAGAGGAAGATGCAATGAACAATGTGTGTTTATTTGATAATGAGTATATAATACCTCCTACTACATTTAAAAGCTATGAAGATGCATTTGATGATGAGGAAAAGATATGTTCAGACAAACAAAGTGATGTGTCAAATTATGGAACAAGTGACTGTGTTGGTAATGTTTCTATTTTCTCATTCTATGATGATCTTGGACCTCTTTTTGATGATGACAAAAGTGATGAGTACAACTATAGTGATGAAAATTTAGAAACTTATTTGCTTAGCAGTGAGCAAATTTCAGATTTGCTAACTCTTGAATATCAGAGATATACACATGAAGGTAATCCTGAAGTTATTTGTCTAGCTTATATTTGTTTTTATAGAGAGAGATCTTTGTGTGATGATTCTTATGACTCTCAGTGCATTTCTCAAGTTGATGGTGAAACCTTTGAAGCTGATCAAAAGTCTGTGTTCATTCAAGATAAGGTATGTGATTTTGAAGTTTCTAACTCATGTGAAGAAGACATTTGTCAACATACTAAGTATGATAGAGGTCCAGATTCGAGTGATTCATATATGCTTGATATTGAAGATATAGGTCAGAGTCTAGTGTTGTCTCCAAATGGCAGTATCAAAGAGGTGCAAAAGGTTTTAGATTTGTTTACTTCAGACAGTATTGATGACATAATTTTTTGATTCTCAAAAGAAGCACTTTGATGGTCAATTTTCAATACAGCTGGGAGAATGTTTCACAATTCATAACAATGAGAAAGATAATAAGGAATTTTGCATCAAATATGCATATTCTTTGCATATTGAAGATAACAGGGGTTTGTCCCTTGATGATGAAAAATTCAAGTTGCTGAGTGGTGTAGGGATTTTGGGCCTAACCGAGCATGATGATTCTCTGAGAACTTTTAATAATAGTGACCAAGCAGATTGCTTGAATGTCTTCAAAAGGAATCTAATGAATTTAAGACAAAACCAAATATTTGACAGGGGAAGGTGTGGTTTGAGTTTTAGACTGTAACAGCTCAGAACAGGTGAATTGGAAACACAGAGGATTAAGGGTTGCCAGTGCATGGAAAACTCTTGATGGTCCTCTTTAAAATTATTTTCCATGCACAGTAGTTTAGGATTTTGTCCATCTCCATTTCACTTTCATTTTTCATTCATCTCCATTTTGCCTTCACTCCCATTTCCATTCATTCCATTTCTGCTCACTGGTTTGTCATTTTGTGTCTGGTCTGCTAGCCCAAAGTTCTGGATCCCTGCAATGATCTTACTATCATTCATCCCCAAACAGAGCCACTCTTGGAACTATTAAAATTTGATGATTTTGCATATCTTTCATCCCCCCTGAGTCTCCATATGGGTCCTTCTATAGGAATTTTTCTCATCTAGTGATATTTTTACTTGTATTTTGCCCATATTTCCCCATAGAATCCATCGAGTTGTGCATTTTCCATCTTGCTGAACCTATCGGCATAGGTCCTTTATTGTCTCCCCGACCCATGTTGCTTGTGCGTTAACATTTGTTTGTTGCAGGTGTTTCAGCAAGACATGTTCTTTATTACAACGACTGACATTCATCCGTGGTTGGCTATCGACGTAACATTCATGTTGTTTTGCTGATCGTGGAGGCATCTATCGGCATGAGTTTTAGCCGTCAGGGTAGTGTCTTACCGAATTCAATATGTCTCCCCGACTAAGTATATGGAGGTTCATTGGTGTGAGCTTGGTGGTATCGGCACTATGTCATAGTGATTTCATTTTGTTACACTGACCAGCAACTAAAGGATCAAGCTCGGTGAGAGATATGGCTATCGCTGTAAGGTCTTGGTGAGTGACCTTCGATATCGCCGACCTTACACATGGAATTTATTTCAAGTGGTTTTTGGTGAGACTATGGTGGGTTTGGAGAAAGTCTTGGAAAATGCAGGAGGGTCTCACTGATGAGACATATGTGGACTTTGTCGACATAAGATTTGTGGTGTCTCACAGAATGACATATGGGGTTTCGTTTCGGCCAAACATGGGGAGCTTCGGCAGAAGGTCTTAGCGAGTATCATTTGTCTCACTAACGGAGCACACAAAAAAAAGGTTCTTTCAGATGGCTTTCGGTGTGAGATCTATTTTCTCTTGGCGAAGAAAAGGCTAGCTTGGGGTGACTTTCAGTGAAACAAGAGCACCCTACATGAGGTTTCCCCAACATCAATAGGTCTCGCCGATACACAAAACTAAAAGATACATCTCGGTGAGAGTCAGGGCTTTCGAAGGAATGTCTCGGTGAGTGACCTTCGGTCTTGCCGATAACATGATGAGGACTCTGTCAGTGAGAAAGCCAAAATGTCTTGGTGAAATTGAATAGAAAAAAACATAACTGCTTGGTGTGACCTATTTGTTTTGGTGTGTGGTCTTGGCAAGGTGCTCGGGGTCTCACCGAATGGAAAGCAGAGCTAAATTTTTTGGCATGAAAATTGGTTTGTCACAATGACATATGTGTTAGACGGGAGGCTTTCGGTGAAACTTAAAATGATCTACATAAGGTCTTCCCCATATCTAAAAGCTATAGCGAAGCGGGTGAAATGAAAGGTGTAGTTTGGTGAAAGACTTCTTATGTCTTGGCAACTTGGAAATGATAAATGACCTTCGGCCTGACATAGTGGGTTCGCTATGTTTTCTCCTTGATATCACAGTGTTACAATGAAGGAACATAAGAATACTATGTGACTTCGGTCTGACGAACATAATGATATAGCGAACTGCAGGTGGTATGAAGCATATCAGTAAGGCATAAAGGGATCTGAATGACGTCTCATCGACTCAGATGAAGTCACAATGAAAGCGAAATACAAACGGAGTGATTGACGAGTGAATTGCCTTCGGCATAGCTGCTGCATTGTCCTGCTGACTGTTTCACTGGTGAACAACAGAAATACAAATCTTGTGGCCGACAGGTTGATGTTTAAGGACCGTTGTAGGCTGACATGACTTGAACCCAAATTTTGTGGAGGGCCGACATGAAATCTAAATATGATATGTTTTTCTCATGCTGGTGTATAAATTGACATATTGTAATTGTAAAACAACACCAGTTATTAGATATTCGATACACTGCAAGTAGATACAGTAGAATAAAATTATCAGATCAGAGACTATTGTTGCATGATTTCAGAATGGAGGTATTTATGAAAATCAGTTGATGTTGCTGCATTTTTCTGGTGCCAATTATTTATTGAATCTAATGAAAGTATTGCTAAGTTGTCTCCAAGATGGATTCTTTTTGATTGTTTAAATTGATATAACAAGTTTGTATTCAATTTATCAGTGCACATTTAATGTACTTGTGTGATTGATTGATTGGTTCTTTCAAGTAAAGACTAAATCCTTTTAGTTGATCACAGTAATCAGAGAGATTCATTTGGATTATTCAAGTAGAGCTTAGTAATTACAGAATTGCATGTTTATACAAGTTGTAAACATAATATATGCCAGATAATTTGAGTTTTCTCCAGAGAAGTGTTGCTCATCCTGATCTCATTTGACTCCGCATACCCAATAGGGCACTGGTCTCTGTATGTCATCATTTTGAACTCATTCAATTTCTTTATATCTGTTAATTCAACATTTTATGATCTAGATCAGAATAGTGCTACTACTTTCAAGTTTGATTTCATTTGTTCACTTCCATCTACCATTTTGGACAAATCATTGTGCAAGAAAGATAATCATAAGTCAAGTCTGCTTCATTCTGAAAGGTACACCCGCCTAGGTCTAGCAGCACCTGAAGAGTAGAAGGTTGAGTTCTCTTGACCTTGTCTATTACCCTAAAATGTATCAAGAGATTGGCAGCCTCTTGAGGCATTTCGCCTGCGTTTTTGAGAGCTAATAGGTATCGAGGCGGTTTATAGGGTTTATCTAAGAATCCCTCAGCTCAGATGTATATAAATTTGGGAAATTAGATAAATAGGAAGCCGAAGCATCATATATAAGCATTGGCATTATGGGTATCCCTTCTTTCAAAGTCACCTCCGAGTAGTCTGATTATAAGCTTGATGAAGACATCATTGACTCTGCAATAGTCTTTCTTAAAGTTCCAGTATTGGAGCTGCATATATTTATTATATACCTTTAATTCTCTTCCTGGATTCAAGCTTGGGGCTACAAATAATCCCCTGTATTAGGCATGATTGACAAATAGATAGACCAGGTACGAAGTCATGTAGAACTAGGAGGTCTTCTTTACTCCCACGAACTATTCATGTAGGCAATTGCTTATCATGTCTGCCCAATGGAACCGGGTCTTTCCCCTGATGATTTCTTTAGTAAAGTATAGCATCCACTCTTGGAAGAATGTTGCAGTTGGGAGGCCCATGACCCTGCTCAATAAGGTTACCAAGTCATGGTTATCCTTATAGAAATCAATTCTAAAGAGTTCCTAGGGCACCTTGTTTACACTTCCCCTCTTCTCCTTTAGCCAATATTGGTTAATCAACTTCTTGCACTTGAGGGGGTCGACATCCCATGTGGTCTTGGCATATTCTTTGGATGCTTCTTCCATTTCATCAAAGGAATTGGTAAATGGAAAGTTTGTATGATAGACTTGGCTGAGAGATCTGCTAGAATGTTGCCATCCTTGTTTACTATTCTCTTAGTGTCTTCTTGATATTCCTCTCTGCAGGCCATTACAAGTTTGAGAGCAATGAGGGCAAGTGGGAAACTGACAGCTTTGGCCAACCCGCTTCTTCTAATTCTTTTGGAATTTTCTATTTTGGGGTTGACAATAACCCTCTACTTGAACTCATCGATGTCTATATGCTCCAAGTTGGTATCTGAGATCTCTTTCTAGTCTGTGGTGACCTTTGACTTGAGGGGCTCCCCTTGGAACTTATATTTCATTTCATATTTTTCCTCCTTGCCTCTGGGTGCTTTGGCTAACTTCTTTCCTTTTTCTTTCTCCATGGCCACCTCTAAGGGTCCTGTAGTTGGTTCCATATATCCTATAAGCAAAGGAGCAGTAAGCACATTCAAGAATAAAAACATGAGGAACATTAGCCAAAATCTAGCAAAAATGATGTTAGATTAGATAGTTCATCATTCAAAGGTCCTAAAATTTCTCTCAGATCATTGTTAACCACTTGTTTGAGGGAGTTATGGTAATACGGGCCCAGGGGTGCAGACTTCCCTAGGCTGACAACTATTCTGCAGGTAGTTGTGGACGGATGACAAACAAGGCACGACCGCTTGTATGGCCCCACCCACATAAAGATTTGGCCATGAAGTGGGGGTCCACCAAGAAGGTCAGGCCATTTAGGCACATGGGTCAAATCAACATTGAGGCTTTGGGGTCATCAAATTGATCATTTAGGCTAGTGAGCTTGAGGTACACATGCACAAAAGGTATGTTGGCTGCTTAGTGTTCTGCCATTTGAAAAAGGGTCTAGGCAAGGTGGCACCTTGCAAGTGGCATCTCGTAATGTAGGATCCGTGACTTCATGGGACAGTTTTGGTATTATATTGTCATGGTTCATACCATTCAGAGGAGAGTAGACTGGAAGGTGCAAGAAGTCTTTGGGAGTTGGCTGTTTGAAATGGCAGAGGCAGGACGAAAATTCGCCAAAGGAAGCCTGCATCATCAGGTCCACAAGCTTGGGCATCACTCACTTATTGTCAGACAGTCAAAAGGAAATGGCAGGGTCGGGTCTCACGTAGCCGATCGACGGAGGGCCTTGGGCAATTGGGCACAAAATGATAGGATGACCGCCCACTAGCGGCTACCCGCATGGGGCAGCCCACAAAGTCTTTTCTACTTAGGCATTTTTTGTTTACTTGGTTGAGATGGAGGTAACAGGTGTGGGCTTCACAAGATGGTGAGATGGATGTCCGAGGCCATTTGGAACAACAAAATTGCCACAACGTCCTGCAGATGGGAGTCCACAAGGAGAGGCTTGCAAAAGGGCCAAGACTTAGTTGTTTTAGCACCAGGAGATCAGACAACAGTGGTAGGATCAGGACCCGCTCGTTAGAAGGACTCTATGGTTCTGCTGTTTTGAGGGGTTGTTGATGGGATGAGGAAAGGGGAGTGGAAACCCATAAAGGATGGTCTTCATAAGATAAGTTACTCTTGCTTTAAGCTTGGGTGACGACCATGAAGGTGAGGCCTAATAGGCGGACAAACAGGTCGCTAAGGCCGTTTAAAATGATGAACCCAGGATGGAATCCTGTGGATGGAAAATTGCAAGTAGCGACTTGCCCAAAAGGTTAGCGGTTAGGCATTCAACATAGGAACTTGGATGGAAATGACTAGGGAGGGGCCCAACCATCAGGATGACCTCAAAGGTCCGTTGTTTGAAGGGATCATTTGAACAATGGCGAAGGCAAGGCAGAAACCCACACAACTAGACCCGACAAGGTGGAAAGCACTCGTTTTGATTTTACTTAAATTTAACCATCGGTGGAAAAGTGTGGATGACTTTCCGCAAACTTAGGTCTACTGAGGATATTGGCCAACCGTCTTGAAGTTTGGTGTTTTAGGAAATGGGTGACGGTGGAAGGTGCTTTGCAAGCCCGTAGGGCATAAAAGCCTTGGTTCAAGAATGGTCGCAACATCCTCAAGTTATGCATGTGCCTCATGGGCGATTTTTAACAGATTTCAAAATTTTAAAAGTGGGTTTTGATCGCTTGGGAATGTTCTAGCTAGATTTCAAATTTTCCTTCTTGAGATTTAACAAATTTTAAGGAAATGAAAGAAAACTTAAAACACAAATGGTGATAGAAGACCAACCTAAAAACCACAATGAAATCGATGAGGAGACTACAAATGGAGACTCTGAATCGGTGCAAGAGGTCGGCAGACATGACGGCGGCATTGGT
This sequence comes from Sequoia sempervirens, assembly GCA_007258455.2. Classification (NCBI taxonomy): domain Eukaryota; kingdom Viridiplantae; phylum Streptophyta; class Pinopsida; order Cupressales; family Cupressaceae; genus Sequoia; species Sequoia sempervirens. The sequence goes on along the minus strand of VDFB02256132.1, from coordinate 62,727,089 downwards.
GGGAGGCTCTGGAAAACTCTTGGAATTCCTAGCGGTGAAAATGACAGCTAAAAATGGGCTATTTATAGACCCTTTAACATTTAATGTATGCCATTAATGTGGGTACGACATCAGCTATGGTTGGTGAGTGCGTATTTTGAGAAGGGTGCTAGGAAAGTTGGAGTCCATAGAGCGGATGACTCCCCAAACTTGGCCAAAAGATAGGCCGGCAACATAAACAACACAAGAGGGTGCAGGTCTCATCGAGTGGGAGGATGTGCTAATCTGGCCATTTGAAATGGCGAAAGCAAGGTAGCACTCCGCATAGAGTGGACCCATAGTGCCTAGAGGACGGTAGTTTTATAGTGTGAAGGAAAACAACTAGGGAAATCTCTCAAAGGCCTAAGGCCTTGAAAATTTGAGGGTAGCAAAACTTGGTCAACTCAAGATGATTCTTTTAAGAATTTTTGATCACTTAGGACTCAAAAATAGGGGGCATGCAAAATGAGGCAGTGGAAAAAGCGATCCAACAAAGTGAAAAGAGAGAGGGTCCCCATTCCAAACGGGGCATGTGTGTTATAGGCAGAACAATCATGTTGGAAGAATTCACACAACAAATCATGCTACTCTAGAGGATTCTCGATATAATTTTAGTAACTCATGTGAAGCTCTCATTTTATTGGAAACTAAATAGATATTGATAATTTGGAAGAGATGGCATGGAAATGGTGGAAATGATCACATCAAATGCAATTAATGCTCCATGTTGCTTTATAAATGATGTGATCTACAATGAATTCCACTAGAGGTTGCACACACATAATGGCCCATTGATATTAAGTCATGTTATTGAAAGCATTTGCATGTCATATTGTCCTACATACCCAAAGGGTATCCTTATTGATAAATGTAACCAATTGTCTAGTTTCCCTTTAATCCAAAGAGTACAACCTTGTTTCTTGCCTAGAAGATATTGCATTGTTTGCCATAATCATAAGGAAAAAGTCATACATTTGAGAGCTTGGTATATTTATTGTAATTGGAGATAATTTTAATTTTTTTTTAGGAAAAATAGAAAATGCATAGAGAGGTGCGTACCTTACACATATAATTTCCTTGATGACAAACGTGACAAATATTTTGCAAAAGTGGAGCCATCCATAGCACAAGGAATGGTAGAAGTTGAGTGTTGTCTGGGGCTCAACAAGAGGTAACAAATTTAATGGTGTGTTTAGGGTCAAAATATATAGAAATCATCATCAAGAATTCACAAGAGTTTTTGATAGTATCAAGTTCCAAGGAAATAAAGTGCTTAAACAAGATTATGAGTTCAAAATTAGTTGGAGGGATTATTGAAAAACAAGGTTTATTGAAAGCCACCTGGAACTTGAGTGGGAGGTAATCAATGAGTGAAAATCACTCCAAAGCCAAAATATTTTAGTAAATGGTTTATGGAGAAGGCTACCATTACTATTTTTCAACCATCCCCAAGGAGGGTTACCATTTCTGGTTTTCAACCATTCCCCCATTTTTTGGGGTAGAAGGGTTGTCATTTGTTGGTTTTCAACCCATCTCCTTGATTTAAGTATGCTTCCTTTGAGCTAATCAAGGACAAGGGCATCATACCCATAGAAGAGAGATATTCTGGAGTAAAATGTCAATTTGAGCCTGTAGTTCTATAACAACTCTTCCTTGGATGTTGGGTTGTGATAGAGGTTTAACCTATGTCTAGTGATTAGGAGAATTCATTGTTTGCCATAAATTGGTGCCCATTGAATTACAGGTCATTTTTGTAAACCTCACCGATTTTGTATAGGCATAGCCATTTTATGTGTTAGTTACCCTTGAATTCATGATATTTAGAATTATACAATAATTCCTAGTCTTCTACCTTCAGTTGCTTGTTGATGATGTGCTTATCATGTCATTTCTTTGATGTTGAATCAACTCTATATGCTAAAGTTCTTTGAACTACAATTCATCCAATCTATTCAGTTATGTAATTTGGAGGTGTTACAATTTTATGAGATCAATCCCTACCTCTAGCACCTTCCATAGTGTTTCTAGTTCAAACTCTATATGGAGTGTGGGATGCTTCCTATATAATAGCTCGTAGGGGGTGAAGTTATTGGTAGTTCTCTAGGATGTATTGTAGGCCCAAACAACTTAAAATAGTTTTTCAACCCAATTGATCATATTTCCTAAAATGGTTTTGGTCAAGATACTTTATAGTCCCTTGTTGGTTACTTCAACTTGCCCATTGATTTGGCAGTGATATGAAGAAGATTTCATATGACTAATCTAGTATCGATTCATGAAAGCTTTGATCATTATGGACATGAGTTGTGGACCTTGATCCAAAGCCAAGACCCTTGGGGCCCCAAATAATTATAGAATATATTTGTACAAGAATTTTACTACCTTCTCTTCCTGTGTCGTAGGCAAGGACTTTGCTTCTACTCATTTAGTGGTATAGTTGATGCAAACCACTATATAGTAGTTTCCTTTCAAAAAAGGTTCAATGAGTCCCACAAATTTTGTACCCCACTTCTGGAATGGATCAAAATCCACTTAAGGATGGAGAGGAATTTTATTGGATAATGTAAGTCATCCCGTTCATTATCATTGGTCACACTGCTTAACATATTGGGGGATATCTTTGCTCATGGTGGGGTAGTAGTATCCTACCCAAGAACTTTGTGTCTTGTTCAAAGAGTAAAAAAATAACCTACTAAAGGTTCATCATGACATGTATTTATGAAATCATATACCTTACTTTCATGAAAAAATATTTGTAACACATGATTAGGGAATATTTAAATAAGATATCATTCAATCATTTAAACCTAGAACTTTCCTTGATTAGTTGTTTAACTTGTTTAGACTAAAGTGTGTGGAGCACTTCCCTATGGAAAATAGTTGGATAAACCAATGAACTAAGGGGATCAAATGGATATGATGAATGTGTGTTCATTTGGTCTGAAGGTATTGTGAATGTTAAATTCCTCGAGCTCCCTATGGGTAGTTTTGTTTTTTGCTAAGTACTGACCCACGCCTCAATTATTTGAACATCATCGAGCCCCTTTTTGAAGAGTTTCATCCGTCGTTGCCACGTGTCCACTAGGCACTCTTCATAGCAATTACTTCCTTTGCTTCCCTACCGGATCCTACCATGCTTCCACGTGTCGATGTCACAGCCTCTTCATGGTTACTTCCCTTCACTTTTTAGTTGGGCCTCGACCGCGTGCCACATAGCTTTCATTCACGTACATTTTTGGTGAACCCCACAGTCAGCGCCGATAGTAAGGAATTCCTCCACGTGTCTTCACTGCGTAGTATTTTAATGCAAGGAGGAGGAATCAATGAGAGGGATCCAACCTACTACCATGTGTCTCTTTCGTGGGGACTTCATCGAAGGGGAGGCAAGAGCAAGTTGCATGCCTTGTCAAGCTACCGTGTGTCTTAACTGCCTTCGTAGGTGAATGACACTTGTCTGCATAGGGTTTTTATGGGACCACTGCCATCATATGACAAGGATGCATTTGGTTGGGGAGTGACCGTGTTCAATTGATTTAATCTTTTTTGTTGCAACAACCAAAGGGAATCATTTCTGCAAGCATCATTGCTCAAGATACAAAATCTTTTCTGTTATTGGCCCACTAGGCAGTGGGATTTTTTTTTAGCTATATATATTGCTTCTTTCTTTGGAAGAAGGGTTCAAAAAATATAGAAAAATTAGGGAAAGACACCAGGCATTTTTATTGCTTTTAGATTATTGTATGAGACTCTCAAATTGTGCCATTGTTCGGTCTTTCTATTTTTCTTAAGCTATTTGATAAAACATTATACTGTGCCATTATTGTCCTGAATTGCTTATTTGCAGAACTTCTATGATTTTAATACAAGTTTGCTGGTTTAGATCATGTATTTGACTCCTCTTTTCAGTAAATGTGTATGAGAGTTATTTTATGTTATTGTATAAAATATTCAGACTTTCATCTTTGATTTTTGTTATTCTAGAACATAACAGATTGCTGATCGGGCCCTTAAATTGAATCCCAAAAGATATATTTACCGTGCCTATATCCACTCCTTGGTGCATCACCTTAGTTAGATCTTTTTTTTTAATAACTAATTCTTTTTCCAATTCCAAAACCCCAATTACAGAAGAAGTCGACTTCTTTAAAAACCCAAAGGTCACTCAGTTTAGCGCAATTGGTCCCCCCATTAACTGAGTTTCTCATAAAGGTTGTTACCTTGCCAATTTTTGGCATCAACAGTTTGTTTTTTTCTAGCACACCAGGTGGGACTGCTTAAATGAATCTAAATTTAAAGAGAGTGTATGAGCCATCGACCTGTTACTAGGTCCCAAACAACGAATAATCCTAGGATGTTAGTGCCACCACTAGGAACAATATAAGTTGTGACCCAAATTGTGAACGTTCTGCTTCCTCTACCCCTTTCGCTAGCCATGTTGCCCATTGCTAACAAAAATTACGTGGCATGGGATGCCAGAATTCCTTTTGTAGCACTAGTAGCACCCACTGTTTGGGCCCCTATCTCGGTCTCTGCTTTAAAAGCTATACCTATGTTTATCGGAGATGGATCAAGAACACCATTTGAACATCTGCAAGATGTGGTAGACATGTGTCTGGTACATGGAGTTACAAACCAAAATGTAGCGCTAAGGTTGCTCGCAACCTCTTTTAGAGGTAAGGCACTAGATTGGTACCACACACTACAAGCTAATACCATTGCTACTTGGGATCAACTCGAAGATCCTTTCTATGAAAGATTCTTGAATGATGGAGATAGGTCTTTGCAATATCATCAGCTAGAGATCATAAAGCAGGCCCCATATGAAGCCATGAATGACTTCAACGCTCAAGTTCCATATAACTTGGTAAAGAATTCAGGCTCCTATCTACCCGTCAATTGACTTGGTGTTCATGTTTTACCTAAAATCCATCAATGCCGACATCTCAATGATGATTCAGTCCCTTGGAAAAACCACTCTACTAGGCACATATAGCATCACGGTCAAAGCGGAGAACAATCTGACAGATGTTGGAAAGTTGCTGCCTCGGCCCATCATGCCTATGTTCCCTAGGATATCAGTTCCCATCCAAGGGATTCCATCTACTAGTGTGCCCGCTCCTCAATCCCTGTACAAATATCCAGGTGCATCCCAGAATGTTACCTCTACATCCGGCTCTTCAAAGGATGAGATAAGCGACATCAAGGAAATGTTGTGGGCTATGGCCAACGAAATAACCAATATCAAGTGGAACCAGTTTGCACCTCCAAAGTTGGCCTATCAAAATTATCAAGGCTAAAGATCTTCCTACCAACAAACTAGTTCCAAGGAAGTGCTTGCACAAACCCGCAGGCTCAAACAACTAATCAGATAGTGTTAGTACCCACTCCACTGCAGAGTGCTAACCCAAGCTCGAGCATAGAGCTGACAATGGGGCAAAATAAAAAAAAGTTGATGATATCAACCCCTGGTGCTTCCCCTGTGGTGACGCACATATGCCCAAAAATTTCCCATGCGACAATCTACAACAAAATGTGGTAGAACAACGCAGCCAAGGTGTGACATCAGACCATGGAGGTTATGTATATGCCTCTTCACAAATGGAAAATGCGGTGCTCATTGCACAAATTTAGGGGATGTCCTTGGAGCAAGAAAAAAATATAGCTCCCAATCACACACTCTTCTCATGGATGGAAGAAGAAGAGGTGGTGTTCGCCAATGATGCATCCACATCAAAAACCCCGCAAGTGTAGTATGATTATAACACACTCAAAGAGGAGATTCACGGGTGAACTAGTCATCCCTCAACCAGTCAATTTGCAACCCAAAAGTGCTTCTAACCAGACACCCAGTACCTTTGTAGTGGCACAACCATGTCCGTTGTGAAGGGAAATTGTAATAACCAGAGCTAAGGAGCAAAAGCCTCCAAATCCACCACCATTCAATGTGGTGGAGCAATTGAAAAAATCATTAGCTAATGTGTCTCTCTGGGATATTTTAGCCATTCTAGAGCAGAAGACATTGCTACAGAAGGCTCTTCAAGAGGATCTAGTCATTGAGCCAATAGAGCAATCATTCAAGGGAAAGGCTATTGATTCATCACCTCCTGCCAAATTTCTCACAAATAGCACAAAGGAAGTCTCTATTAAGGTTAAAGATAAGTCAAAATTGAAACCCTTATTCCTAGCTCTTATTATATGGGAGAAATTATTGCACAATGCCATGATTGAATCTAGTGCTAGCACTATAGTCATGCCCAAGAAGATAGCTAAAGCCCTAGGACTTAGCTATGAACCTTTAAAGAAGGGGGTTATGTAGCTTGATGGGAACAGAGTCAAAACTGTAGGTGTCATCAAATACCTCCCCTTAACTCTGTTCTCCTACCCTAGCATCACAGTTCTACAAGACATTGTGATCACATATGTTCCCCCCATGTTCAGTCTCTGCCTATCCCAAGAATTTACTTCAAAGATAGGAGGGATTCTTTCTCTAGATTGGTCACACTTGATCCTCAGGACCAAGCATGGAGCTAAAATGAAAATAGTGTCTGAAGCTATGCATTCAGAACATGTGGCCGATGAAGCTATGATCAAATTTGAGGCTGCTCATACCTCTTTCACTAAGGAGGATACATATTGCACTAAGTTGTTGAAAGATGAAAAAGTGACCGAAGATCAAACCAATTCATAAGAAGTTATCTTGAGCAAATATATAGACGTTCATTCTTTTGGAAACTATCATGCTACTAGGTTAGGCACCTATGTCATCTATGATGAAGATCAAGTCCTTCTGAAGGTTGTAAAGGAACTTGAAAGTGATCAAGTTTCTGAGCTATGGACGTTGCACTTTGATGGAGCAAGATGCAAAGTGGGTGCAGGTACTAGGAAATGTTTGGCATCCCCACACAATGAAAAGACACTTCAATCTTTCCACTTCTAGTTTTCTTGTTCAAAAACTGAAGTCGAATATGAAGGTTTAGTGCAAGGTCTAAGCCTTGCGGAGCAGATGGGAATCAAGCAATTTATGGTGTTTAGAGATTCTAAACTAATAGTCAACCAAGTCCGAGGGATTTCTACAACCAAGAATGTCTGCATGAGATCCTATAGACATAGAGTCTGGGACCTGATTGAGGGTTTTGAAGCCTTCAACATCCAGATAGTGCCCCGAGAACAAAATGTTGATGCAGACTACATGGTTCCAATCAGATCCTAGTTTGACCTTGCCTCTGACCTGATTCATAACAAACACTTTGTATGGGTGATAGTCTGATTGACGATTCTAGATAACGATCAAAGTTGGCAGGTATTTGACAGTGATGAAAACATTGCCTCATTCATCCAACAGTCTGGAGAATTTTTTGACCAATTCCAACCAAAGATTATTGAGGCCTACGATGGATAAATCATTAAAATAAGGTCTAATAAGCTTCTGAAGGTACTTGTCACTCTTGAAAACTTGTTTGATTGTGACGATGCAAGAAATGATAAAAGGAAGTTTGTGGCAGAAAAAAGCGACTATGCGAACCTTCAGGTTGGAGATGGAAGAAAGCTCAAAGTCAGAAAAGACGTTCCACATCACGATAAGGAGAGGCTCATCATCTTCTATGAGAAGTATCAAGGAGTAGTGGCTTGGTCATACGATGACCTCAAGGGATATGATCCTGACATCATCCAACATATGATAGAGCTAACGGAAGGTGCAAAACTAGTCTACCAAAAATAGAGGCCAGTGAATCCAAAGATTGAAGGCTTGATGGCACAAGAGCTGACAAAGATAATTCAGTCGTAGATCGTCTTCTCTATCAAGCATAGTACATGGGTATCCAACTTGGTTCTAGTCTAAAAGAAGAATGGATATATCCGCTTATGTGTTGAATTTCAGGACCTGAACAAAGCATCCCTAAAAGACCACTATTCGCTACCTTCTATGGAGTCAATCTTGCAAACAGTGGCAGGGTCAAAAATGTTTTCTCTACTAGATGGCTTCTTCGGTTACAATCAGATCCAGGTTAAAGAAGATGACTGAAACAAGAAAACATTCACTACCAAGTGGGGAACGTTCACATATGCTAAAATTCCTTTTAGCCTTTCAAATGTGGGAGCCACTTTTTAGCGGGCCATGGATATCAATTTTAGCGAATTGATTAACAAGATTATCCTAATCCATTTGGATGATCTAATTGTATTCTCCAAACATAAGGATGATCACTTCAATCACCTTGAGATGGTTTTCAAAAAATACCAGGAGTTCGGGGTATCCCTGAACCCAAAAAAATGTGTCTTTGGAGTGCCGCAAGGAAAGCTATTGGGACACGTAGTGTCCAAAGAAGGAATTTCAATTGATCCTAAGTGGGTGAAAGCAATCAAAGAAATTCCCCTACTAGTCAACAAAAAAGGAGTCCAATATTTCCTGGGGAAGGTAAATTTTGTGAGCAAATTCATTTCAGATTTTGCAAGGATAATCATACCAATCACCCTAATGTTGAAAAAGGATCAATTATTCAAATGGACTAAAGAAGCTAGAGAAGCCTTTGAGAAGGTCAAGGATGCTATTTCTTCAGCTCCTATGTTGGTTAATCTAGAGCTATCGAAGGAATTCATAATGCATGTATTAAGTAGCAAGTCAAGCATCGCTACTGTCTTAACACAAAAGGATGATGAAGGAAAGGGAGAACATCTAATAACATTTCACTCCCGGACCCTAAAGGAATATGAGATGAACTACAACTTCATCGAAAGACAAGTGTTTGCAATTGTTAAGGGACTCAAGAAGTTTCGACATCTAATATCTTGCAACAAGGTGATTGTTTATGTTGCACATTCTAATGTGTGTGAATATATCATGGAAGGAGAAATCACCAAAAAAAGGGCCAATTGGATCACTAAGATCCTTGAACATGACATTGAGGTCAAGCCTAGAATGACCATCTAAGGAAGAGGACTATGCGAATATTTGGCACACGAAAAAGAAATGATAGTTTAAGAGGAGCAACCAGAGTTGGTTCTAACGAATGAGTCCAAGTCCAAAGGCCGCTAGCTGGTAGACAGGGTGAGATTCATGCATACCAAAAAATATCCGTCAGGCCTTCCTTCTCAAAAGAGAAGATTCTACCGACTACAAAACAATGGGTATGCACTCATTGAAGGAGTCCTTTTCAAAATGAACCTCAACGTTGTTCTATTGCGCTGTGTCAGCATCAAGCAAGCGAAGAGGATTCTTGACACTTTCCACAACAATCCCATGAGTGGGCATTTCTCGGCAAAGACCACCACCATCAAAATCATGTGCGCTGGGTACTTCTGGCCTACGCTATTCAATGACTCATACTCCTTGGTAAAATAATGCAAGGAATGCCAATTCTTTGTGGGAAGAAGAAATTTTTTTGTGATGCCTCTCAATCTGATAGTTGTTGATGAGCCTTTTGCACAATGGGGCCTTGATTTCATTGGAATGATCAATCCCGCCTCTAGCTATGGACACATATGGATTCTAATGGACAAAAACTACTTCACCAGGTGAATCAAAGCCATGCCCCTAAGAATGTAATGGAGGTAGAGATAGTGGACTTCCTTGAAGAACTAGTGATGAGATTCGACATGCCCAAAACCATCATCTCTGATAAAGCCAAGGATTTCCTAGGCTCTAAGATATGTCAATTCGCACTCGTGCATGGCATATTCTTGAAAAAATCATCAAATTACTACCTGTAGGGGAATGGCCTGGTGGAGTCGACTAACAAAAATTTAGTCTGACTCATCAAAAGGATCGAATCAGAACACTAGCAAGAATGGCATAAAAACCTTCGGGTAGCACTGTGGGTAGACCGCATAACTCCCAAGCAAGTCCTCAAGACTTCACCATATAAGCTAGTGTATGGGAAAGAAGTGCTATTGACTATCTCCATGGAGATTCTGGCATTGCAATTGCTCAAATCTATTGAGGTAGAAAAAAATGGTGCCATGGAGGTTCGATTGGCTGAGTTGTTGGAAGTGTAAGAAAAAAAGGAAAAGGCCCTGATAGCCATGTCCAACCGCTAGCAGGTGGTTAAGAGATGGTTCGACAAGAAATCTTTGGACCAAGGTGTAAAATGTGGGGACCTAGTGCTGAAATTCAATGAAAGGGCTGCAAATCAGGCCAACATGAAAAATTTGATAGCCTCTGGGAAGGCCCTTTCAAAATAATTCAATGCAAGTAACACAATGCATACAAATTAGAAAACATGGAGCACGAAGTATTGGAGATTCCTATTAACGGAATCCACCTAAAATTGTTCAATTAAGCTTCAAAATTATCCTGCTAGTGTAAATATGTGAGTAGTGTAATTATTTTTTTTCTTTCATGCTTTTTGTCGGCTAGTCTTTCAATAATTTTTGTCCACAATGTGAGGAAGCAAAAGCAAAAGCAACCCATGAAGCAGAGAAAAATGACACCCATATGTAAAATTGAAATGAACACATATATGCAGGAAAATAAAAAGAGAACCCACATTGAAAAATCAAAAGGAAAAGGAGACAAAATGATAATACAAGTTGTATTTTCATTATATTTATATACTTTGATAAGTACATTGTCAAAATGGCCCAGAGGTCACGCTTTTAGAGTATATCTATATATATTTTGTATCTTCTTCATATCTATCTATGGTAAAGCCTTTTTTCTAGGCATATATACAGAACATATTAACAAAAATAAGATTTCTTAAAGCATGAAAGTTTCAGTCATGGGTAGGGACAAGGGAGGAATCAACAATAGCATCTGGAACTACTTCATCAACAGGACCGACAACAACATCTGCAGGAGCAATGGTGAGTGGCGGAGGGAATACTAGGTTCCTAAAGTCAATGTACTAGTTGATGTTGTAAAAAGGAACCACATTGTACAAGCGAAACAAGAAGTGGCATGCATGAGTTACCCTTTGGTGATGCTCTTCTTGCGACTAGATGCAGAAACTGCTCAGGAATGGCACCCATGGTACTACTGTGTCCTCTTCAATGTACTTCTGAAGGTCGCTTGCCATTGGAAGGCCTATACCAAACGCAAAATTTTCCACCACCTCTCCTAGGCCGCCCAGATACTTCTTCGGAAATATTTCGAGCAGCAGGAGGAGAAATAACAGCTTGGGAACCTAGATGTCAAGCATGGAAATGATAAAGTGAGAGCATACATCAGTATTAACTATGTACTTGTCTTCATATTCAATGTAGTCCCTCCCTAGAACCCACTTCATCACTATAATGGCTAGTGAATGCTTATTCTTGGTCATTCTTTTGAGATGCCTAGTCAAGATTTCACCAAGGAAGGTTATCTAGGATTTCTTACAAACTAACCTAATATGAGTATTCATGGTGCTAAACTCACCAAATGTTTGGTAGCTAGCTTTACGTAGACTAATTAAGCCTAACTCTATGGAATTCTACTCAGCTGCCTAACACCAAATTCTAAGCCAATTGCCTATTATCAATTCTACTAAAATTGCCAAGTGTGATTTCGCTATTGCCTAAGCACCTATTTATAGAAATAGCCAGGATATGCGTGGTAATTTGCATACCATGAGCATGATGCTAATTGAGTACCAACTCAAAAATCACACCAGGGCTTGCTCGAATTTCCCACCCACTTGCATTTGCTAGGTACGGTTTGTTGCGTGCAGGATTAATAGAAGCTAATTAATTAGCATAAGCTAGTGGCAATCATCGACAGTAGTCTGCATGGCTAAATGTTGAGGTGTCGTGTTGCATACATTTTTTGAACTCTAAAGAAAAACTCATATCTTTTCAAGAACTTATTGCATATTTGGGCTTAATCATTCCTTTTGGGATATTAATTTCCACAACATACGAACGCCTAAGTTGCCTTCAAATTGTTGGCTCAAGCTCTAAGAAAATCATGCAAAGAACATCATTACCAAAGGTCATTATGAATTCTTGTCATTTCAAAATGACAAGTAATTCATTTCGTACGAGAAAATAACTGGTGGTACATGCCGAATTTAATGCTAAAAGGTGAGCATTATTGGCCACCCCAAGAAGGAAATAACTAGGTATCACGTGCAAAATTCTAACATTGTGAATTCTTTTCAAGCATGCTACCTAGAGCAAGAGTTTTAAGCGCAGATAGAGTCGAAGAAAATTGCAAAAGATTTGAGTTGAGCAGAAGTCTCCAACAAAAGGAAAATGACAGAAAGTTCTCAAACAAAGGCACAAGTAGAGGAACAAGGAGAGGCAACACAAAGCTTGTTTGATGTTATGTGTGTAGTATCATCCATCTATGTCTTTGAAGAAGTCTCTTATGCTTCACCTAGTATACCTGAGAAGCCAGAGTGGGTAACACATAGGCCCTGGACAAGCCCAAAAATTATAGGGACCAAAGCCTAATCAAGGAGGATTGGGATAATATTCATGATCCCATCCTCACAAAGAACTCTAAGTCTTTGAGGGAGGCAGCCTATGAAAGGATGAAGAAAATCAGCAACCTAGATTCTTTGGTGCAAAAGCTATGGTTCAACGGGCTTCCACAGTATATGGTCCCGTTTGTGCACTATTGCCCATAATTAGTCGATGCGACCATTGAACATTTCAACCCAAGCACCAATACCATCGAGGGTTAGGAGTTGAAAGTTAATATCTACCTAGGAGCTATCTGGAATATGCTATATATCCCTGACCAAAGCTCTAGAGCAGAAATGATAGAGCTATTCAATCTAGCAAAGGGGGATGAAATATGGAGAACCAGACAAAAGGCTCTAGATTTTTATAAAAAAGAAACCCAAAGGCCTAAGGAAGATAAAAAAAAGCCACCAAAGATTCTGGCACCACACAATGCCTTCTTAATGATGACATTTGTTTGTGGCCTGGGCACCAAAAAGCATGTTCAAGAGTTTCAGTTGGATCTGAAGTTTCAGTTGCGTAGGCAACATTCCTTTTTCTTGTATGACTTCGCACAATTCCTTGTTGATGAGATGCTAAGGAAAATAAGGGACTACAAAACGCAACAGAGGTTCAAGTTTCCTTTCTTCCTTGCCCATATGTTTTTGCATCAAAACCCTGATTTCTTCAAGAAACATGTGAAGTTGGCTATTTTTGATGAATCAAGCAAAAGAAGGCCAGTTTCTGTATGGACTCCTCTCCTCTCCTCTACTTACGATTATTATTCATTTTCAAATTATTTCTTGACTCTGATTTTGCAATATTTGAGTGAGGATCCTAGTCTTTATCGACTCACTATAACTCAGATAGAATACATGCAAAATTTCACTCCAAAATGTGACTAGTTTCTTGGAGAAGATTTCACATTCATCAGGATGCACAGCTTCACCGGGGAACCGTTCTGGCTTCCGGCATGTCTCACAAATCGGGTGCTAGCCCTCAAAATTTTCCAAAAAGTATCCATTATCAACTACACCTTTTGAGAAGGACCAACCAAGAAGAAGGAATTTTTAGTCTGCTTGGTAAGCTTTAAAATGATGGTAATGGCCAAAAAGAAGACACACAAGCTACTGGAAGATAAGTTGACTCATCTAGGGTTAGTGATGATTTGTGACAAATGGAATTACAACCCCAAAAATGACTTACCAAATGAATTTTTCAACACATATCCCTCGACCTTATTGGGAGAAGTGACGAAACCCACTAAAGGATGAGGATGAGTTCTTGGTTGATCTAGCTCATATTCCAACCAATGACAGTAGGCTACCATGGCTCAAGTTCTACCTCGCTTCAACAATTATAATGAGAAGCTTCGCATTGGGTCCACTCTTCGCAATGCGTTGTCAAGAAATAAAAACTAGAGCGAAGAAAAAATTAAGGATTTATGGGTCTACCGACAAGAAATCCAATGCTGTGATGCCCCTTATCAAGGCATGGAGACGGATGATGAATTTGATAAATTTTGGAACAAAGCACATGTTGATTCTGACGCAAGTGATGATGAAGATCTCTCTTCGGAAGAGACTGGGATAGATACTAGGAAGGGAAAGGAGAAAGAAATTGAAACACAAACAACCCCATTGCAACAAAAAGAAAGGGTGGCGAAGCAACCAATCAAGATCTCTTCAAATGTGCGGGTGAGCATATCATGTACAAGGGCCTCGATGACTCACACCTAGACAACAAAAAGAACCAGGATGCCCGCACAACAACAGTCAGAGACCATACAAGTGGAAGACTCCTTGCCCATTAAATGGTAGCACACAAAAGCAATTTTTGGGGAGAGTTTGCAAGAACCCGCATCAAGCCAGGAGGCCATGGCGAGCCAGGAACCACAATCATTCAGACATTAGGTAACTTTTTCTCTGCTTCTCTTACTTCACAATCTTTAGTGTCCCCTGTTGTCTTTGCATTTCCCATAACTACAATTGTTGGCCCTTATTTTTCCACTTCTTCCGCAATGGTCGTGATAGGTTTCTCCCAGTTCTCCCAGGTGAGACCATTTGTTTTGATGCCTCCAAAAAACCTTACACCATTCACCACTACCCAATCCGCTATCGCCTCTCTTTCTGCAAGTGCGACCGCCATTGATACCCCTCCTGCTGCTACTATCTCGGCCACAACCCTGTTCACCTAGCAGTTGGAATCCGCCATGACTCCACTATCGCCGCAACACCCGATGAGTCCTCCCATTGGTTCACAAACTGAGCTTTGGAATATCCCTCCATTCTCCCCACTTACAGTTGATCTTGCAAAGAAGAAAGCACCCAAAACCACTACCCTCACATTCCCTTTCACCCTACCTCCTAGTGCACCTTTCGCAGGTGGGCTAGTTTAGTTGCTAGCCCAATTTATGGTGCAGGGTGATAATACAAAGGAAGCACAACCTCTCATAATCCAAAAGTGAAAGGCCATGGATGCCAAGAAGCTGATAGAGTTGTAGGTGTATATTGTTTTCAATGAAGCTCATATATCGATCCATTTCTCAACCATGTATCTGAACGTCATCAAACTGCAAGGGGAGATGCAACCTGACGATTACAACATGTTCACCATGGGACTCGATCTGAGCATAGCCTGACCAAAAGACAATGTAGAGATCATGGAAGAAACACAACAGGTGGTGACCACTAACTTCCTCAAGTCTCGTCGCCAGCTAAAGAAGAAAGAAGAGATAAACTTGTAAAGGATGGAGTCGAGGTCCTGCTGGTGAAGGAAAAAATGATGGAAGCAAAAATTGTGTGCTTATTGGAGAGAGCACAAGCAAGGAAGAAAAAACTCTGAGAGGAACTTGCAAAGCTCCAATCCATTGACCCCAATTTGGTTGTCGCGCTGTGACGTTCAAAGGAACCAAGAATATCAGAACCAGTTGGCTCTGGCGGAGTAGGGAATGCAACAAAAGAGTGAGGAGTTTGAATGACAATGCACTCAATTTGAGCAACAAATGCAACAAAGGGATGTAGACTTTGAGAACTGAAAGGCCCAATTGGAGAAGGAGCTCCAAGAGATGAAGCTTTCCCTTAAGACAAAATCAAAAAACAAAAGCCGGGTTGAGGAAAATTGGTCTGCTGAATTGAGGAACATCCAAGGGCAACTTGTGACTGCAAAAAAAAGGATTGTAGAACTGACACAGAGTGTCGGCTCGAGAGATGCAGAGATTTCCCTTCTAAGGAGTCTCCCCCAGGCCCCTACTGCCTAGCCAGATCTCTTTCCAATGGCCCAAAAACTATATGTTTCGTACTGGAAAAAGGTCAAGGCCTTCTGCCTGACACTTTAGTTGACGCTCCAATTTATAGCGGAGGCAGTGAGTTTGGGCAAGGAAGTTCATGGAGCGATTAAGCAGTTCTCATAGATCATCATAGAGAGGGTTCCTAAGGCAGAAAAACTACTAGATAGGCTATACATGTCTCAAATGAAGACTTAGCAAAGTCAGGGATCGGGGATTAGAAGGCTGCTACCAAAACAATGAACAAGTTCATCCACTGCACTCGGCTATCCTCCAAGCTAGCGAGTGTGCTACCAAACTACCAAACTGGACCAAACTATGAATGGCATACGAGCTAGGTTCTCCCAGCTAACCCAGATGGGCTTACCCTCCCCATTTCTTTCCAATGAATTGATGGCTACTGTAGAGCAGATTGTGACAAAGATAGAAGAAAAACAACAAGATACATCCACTTTCCAAAGCTTCAGCCAACCCCCTATTGCGATAGATATCAAAGGTGTCACTCATCAGATTGTGTGACTGCTCTTCCAACTTGAGTCCGAGGATGGGATATTCATGATGTTTCCTTACAAGGAAATGCTCAATCTAAGCATAGCGCAAGAGAATCTGTGTGACATATCGACACCATCCAAGGCTGATTAGCTACCTCTGCAAGTTGCTCTCTCTAAGCTCCGACTCCATCGCCCTATGGATGGGACTCTAGTCTACAAGTTAGAGAAATTTTTGGGTTCCTCGTTCCGCAAGTGAATTGCCCTTGGTAGTCGCCAAAAGCTATGAATGCTAAATTCCTCAAGCTCCCTACGGGTGGTTTTGTTTCTTGCTAAGTACCAACTTGCACCTCAATTATTTGAACATCATCGAGCCCCTTTTTGAAGAGTTTCATCAGCTGTTGCCACATGTCTACTAGATGCTCTTCGCAGCGATTGCTTCCTTTGCTCCCCTACTGTCTCTCGCCATGATTCCATGTGTTGATGCCATGGGCTCTTCATGGCTGCTTCCCTTCACTTTTTAGTCAGGCCCCGAACGCGTGCCACGTAGCTTTCATTCACATACATTTTTTACGGACCCCATAATCGGCGCCGATAGTAAGGAATGCCTCCACGTGTCTTCACTGCGTTGTCTTTTAACACAAGGAGGAGGAATCAACAAGCAGGCTCTAACCTACTGCCACATGTCTCTTTCATGGGGACTTCATCAAAGGGGAGGCAAGAGCAAGCTGTGTGCCCTACCAAGCTGCCATGTGTCTTAACTGCCTTCCTAGGTGAATGACACTTGTTTGCACAGGGTTTTTTTGGGACCACTACCATCATATGACGGGGATGCATCTGGTTGCAGAGCGATTGTGTTCAATGACCCAAATCTTTTCTGTTGCAATGACCAAAGTGAATCATTGTTGTACTGGCCCGCCAAGTGGTGGGATTTTTTTTAGCTATCCCTCAGAAGAAGGGTTCAAAAAATATAGAAAAATCAAGGAAAGACACTGGGAATTTTTATTACTTTTAGATTATTGTATGAGACTCTCAGACCGTGCCATTGTTCAGCCTTTCTATTTTTCTTAAGCTATTTGATAAAACATTATACTATGTCATTATTGTCCTGAATTGCTTATTTGCAAAACTTCTATGATTTTAATACAAGTTTGCTAGTTTAGATCATGTCTTTGAATCCTCTTTTAAGTAAATGTGTATGGGAGTTATTTCATGTTATTGTGTAAAATATTCAGGCTTTCAATCTTTGATTTCTATTATTCTAGAACATAGTAGATTGTTGATCGAGCCCTTAAATTGAATCCCAAAAGATAGATTTACCCTACCTATATCTAATCTTTGGTGCATCGCCTTAGTTAGATCTTTATTTTTATATTTTCTTCCTTTTCCCATTCCAAAACCTCAATTACAGAAGAATACAACTTCTTTAAAAACCTGGATGTCACTCAGTTTAGCGCAATTGGTCCCCCCATTAACTGAGTTTCCCATAAAGATTGTTACCTTTCCAATTTTTGGCATCAATAGGTATCACCATAGGTTCATCACTTCCTTGTATATATAATCTTGACAAGAAATCAAAAAGCATATTATCTTTTCCTAATTTATCAATGATGACAATGTTGAATTCCTATAATAATAGTAACCATTGAATTGACCTACCTCCTACTACTTGCCTTGTTCATTAGATACCTAATGGAAGCATGGTGAGTATGAATGAATAACTTGTATCTTGTGATGTAGTGGCATAATTTTAATTGCATGAACCATAGGAAATAATTATTTTTTTAGTCATATAATTCTTTTATGCTAGATTTAGGTTTTCTCTTATGTAGTAAATAACATGGGTGCCTCCATATTCAATTTTCTTACTTAGAATAACCCCTATAGCTCAGTTGGATGCATTGGTTTAGATATTAAAATACTCTCCCCAATTTGGACCTTTGATAACATGTGTCATGATTGCATATTTCTTGATGGATTCAAAATATTCATGACATTCATTAGTCCAATAAAACTTAGAGTATTTTTTTGGTAATGTAAATAGGAGCTTTGCTATTCTTTTGAAACCTTCAATGAAGCATCTGTAGTATTCAACATGTCCCAAAAATATTTGGAATCATAAATGAGATCAAGGTGCAAGAATATGCAGAATAATCCCAATTTTATTTGGGTCTACTATAATGCCCTCTTGGGAAACATGGTGCCCTAAGATGATTCCTTCAATCATCATGAGGAGACATTTTTCATGGTTCAGGGAAAAATGATGCTCTTCAAACTGTTGTAAGACCTTGAGGATATTTAGGGCTTCCTCAAATGTTTCAACATGGACTGTGAAATCATCCATGTAGACTACGAGACACAAGTAGTGGTTAGGTTCACAAAAATTTCCAAGACTACTTGTTAGAAGGAGGCTAGGGTATTGCACAAATTAAAGGGTAAAACTTGGAAGGCATACGTCCCCCATGGATACGTGAAATTTATTTTATCTCGATCCTTCAAATCCATTTGGATCTAGTTGTAGCCATTGAAACCATCTAAGAAGGGAAAAATGTAACTACTCGCTAAGTTGTATAAGACCTAGTTAATAAATGAGGGAGGGAAGAACTCCTTATTGGTTGCTTTATTTAACTCCCTGTAATCTATGCATACATGTTATTTATTGTTAATTTTTAGGACTATGGCTAGTGGGGAGATCCATTAGCTATTAAAAATAAGGTAGATGAATCCCACTTGCAAAAAATTCTCTATCTCCTTATTTATAATTTCTCTCAAAGCAAGGTTGATTCTTCCTTGAGGTTGCCTCATTGGACATACATCTTCTATATAAATATGGTGTGTATAAATATTTATATGAATCACCTTCATGTACTTGTATTCCCATGCAAATGCTTGTGTGTGATCTTTTAATAAATGGGTCAATTGTGTTTCTTCTCTATTTATCAACATGTTAATGCATAATTACTTGTTGGGTTGAATAGTGACCTATTTTGTTCTTGTTTGTATAGAGTGAACTCCTTTGTAGGGATTGAGTAACATGTTTAAGGGACAAGAATGAGGAAGGATATGGTGTAATATTTTGAGATGTTGATGACTTGCTTGAAGGGATGTTATCCCCATCAATGGAAATTATATGTTTTCAATGTGTTTTCAAGAGTTCAATAGGACCATCTATAATCATTTTATTGTATCGAGGATAGCTCTTCATCATTCTACTATTTTTTGTATCCTTCCAAGTGTTTGGTTATTGTTACCATGGTTAAAGTTGAAGCATCCTATTCATTAGAGTGTGTCATGCCATCTATTTGTAACTTGTTATCATATTGCAAAGAAGGTTTAGCGTGTGGATAAATAGACAATTCCTTTAGCCTAGTTCTATTTGAAATGGTCACACTTCTTTATCAACAATTAGTTAATATTCCATTGTAGCTAGCCAAAGGTAGCATAATATGATTGTATATCCAAACCTCTTTTTCTTCCCTCGAAGGACAAGGAAATCTGCAAGATACTCCCATGTGTCTACTATGACAATGATGTACTCTAATATCCCTTCAAGTCTAGTTATGGACTGGTCAACCAACTACAAGACTATAGATGTGGGTTGGGTATTGGATATGGATAGTTCTTCTAAAGTATTTGAGGTTATTACATTAATGGGTGCTCCTAAATCAATCAATAAATTTGATATTGAAATTCCTTTTATGGTTAATGAAATGACAAGGTTACCTGGGTCTCAATATTTTTTTGGAATTAATTTACCAAATAAAACATCAAAGAGTTTACCTTCCACTTGAATGGTGGTTGGTAATGTCTTCTTTCTACTAGAGTTTTTAAACAATCTCTTGATGGTTTGGTTAATTTCAAGAATGTCTTTGATAGCTCGCAACAAGGGTACTTATTGTTAATCTTTTGAAGTTCTCTAATTAGCTAAGAATTTGCCAAAGTATTTAGAAGCCCTCTTGAGTTTTTTGGCAACAATGTTCTATTGTAACCATTTAGGAAAGGGGATCAATATTAGGTTATGAGTGTCTCTAGATCCTTCTGGGTCAATGATTTTTTCTTTGATGCTCGCAAGTGGAATTGTTATCACATGAAATTGCACCTTGCTAAACATATTATTCAACATTCCAATAAATGGAATTGACCTCAAGGTGTGGGACATTTTCAATGAGGTCAGATCTATGGAGAAGGCTAGATTCCTCTCTAAACCAAATGCAACAATACTAGTCTTACCCAACATTAGATAATTCTACACTAATCCTATTCTATCAACTGCAAAAGGGAAAGGGAAAGAGAATGTTGAATAGTTGAAAAGATGGTGATGCACCGAGATTAAATATGTTTCTTCTTGCCTATGATTGCACAAAGTATTAATAAAACTACCAAATAAATCCACACAAATCTATGTTATCCTAGTTCCTAAGAAGTTACATGAAGGTTAGGGATTAACATACATTAAGAGGAAAAAAATTATCCATAGTTAGCTTCTTTTACCATATTTAACACAACATTCAATCTTAGAAAATATAGAAACATGTATTCAAATATGAAGGAAAGAATATTTTCCAACACATTCAAGGCAAGATAGGGAAACACAAATTATTGACAAAGAGGCATAATGTCATGCCCTATATTTTACCCATAGGACAAGAATACAACCCTTTTTTTTTAAATTAAACATAAAAACAACTAAATTATACATGACTTAGATCACGAATTAGCTAGTCACCAATATTTGATGACTTAGATCCGTACTCAATAATTCATGAAGAAAAGATCACAAATATATATATATATAACAAAAATTATTATATAAATATATACTCATTTTAACTTCTATTTTTTAATAATAAAGATCAAGTAATATTTGTATATATGATTTTTTTTTTATATTCTATGTTAATATTTAAAAATAAAAATCATACATAATTATAAAGATAATGATGTATAAATAAATATAATTATCTATATGCATTTAATTATAATTATGGATAATATAGAACATCTTTACCCCCTCTTCCCTTAAAAATTAACTATTAAAAATACCTCTTAAAAATGTTTAAGTATTAATTATTAAAATGTCTTAGATTAAATATTTTAAAATTCCCTGTTTAGATTCTTATTTCTATTTCCATGACTTAACTATCCTTTTAAGCATGTTTTACCTACTTAAAATCTTCCACGTATCTTTCTATCTTTTTCTTTATATGATTTTTTT